>JAAAKE020121517.1:0-12922 GCA_010014785.2 Anisolabis maritima
TTTTCTGAGATTTCGGGGGGGGGGGGGGGGTTGATCCCCATATCTCCCCTGGTTACGGTCCTGACTGTAGATATAACTGGTTGATTGCTTGGGGTTCGGAGGGGGGAGAGAAAATTCCAATCCAAATTAGAAACAAAGTATTTTATTCGCCAACCCTATTTACTTGGTGTTCCAAATTCGAATTTGCCCGTGATTTCAGGAAGCTATAACGCTTCGCTAAAGTTTTAAAGTAAATCTTTATCTATGATTTAATGGCATCACTTCTTTTACGGTTCGATGCCAGGCGAAAGAGAAATATGAAATAATTAATAATTTATATTAATACACAAATAAACAATTTAAATCTATAGTTTTTCATTTAATTTACATATATTATGTATTTATTTATTCAATGTTTTTTTGTTTGTGAGTTTGATTTCCGGAAAGCTCCTCTTAGCCTGCAGCGAATTTTATTAAATCCTTGATTTATTATTTCACGTATTTGTTCATAATTGATACAAACATTATGTTTATATAAATAATTGTGATCGTGCATAATTTTGATTCTCCCTTTCTGTTTAATGACCTCAGAGTTCAAACATCATTATATATTAATTATAGCTAAAGTTTTAGATCTCCGTTGAAATACATATGATTTCATTAATATTTTGAGAAAAATATGAGAATTAAAAAATCAATTTGAAAAGTTGGCGGCAAAACTATGAAAGAATACAACTTCTGTTTCTAAATTAATTTTATTTTTCAATATGGTCACCTTGAACTTGAGATCACATTAACACTTTGATGTTATGGATTGGCTAGATAGAGCTTCCTCAAGCCTCACAAATGTATTAAATAGTATTCTACTAATTTTTTATTTAATTTTTATTAATAATTGAAATTTGTATTAGTTTGTGATTCAATACTAACTAAAAGATTAAGAAAATAGGAAAAAATTTATAAATATACATCAGTAAAGTACTAGTACCGGTTGGCTGGTCAGCTTTCTTGTCGCGTGTCTGAGCACCTTGCTGTAAAAAATTCTCTTCATTTAGATAATAACGAATCATTAAAAAAATATTTTTATCTAATACTTCCTTTCTTTAGGCGTAATTGTAATAACTAAAATTAGGATTTATAATTACTTTATCCCACTCACACCCCACCCCTTGGCCGAGAGGTTAAAGATATTGACATTGTTAATATTGATAACCTTCAAAGCCAAGGGTGGTGGGTTCGGATCCCAGGCAATCCGATGAAAATTTATTTATACCAATTGGTATAAATAAATATGCCTGGATAATAATGTGTATCGTAATAAGTTTAATGTCTATATGGCAGATGCCGAAAAGACTAAATATATATATATAGAATCCCGCTCACACACAAGCATATATAGATATATTTTTCTATATTCTTAGACTCCTGTTAAGAGGTTCAGAGCCCAGGCAATTTTGGCCATCTTTCTCAGTCAGGCTGAGAAGCAGCTCTAGTTTTGTTAACTAACAACTTAGTCCACGCTAATCGGTTTGAATTCCAAAGATTTCTCCTCTGGCGAGTCCTCTTTAAATTTTTACTTTCTCCTATACGTAATACAGTAGACTCGCGACTTATCAGGCCTAGTTAAAAATAATAATAATCCTCTAAATTGACTCTTACATCTTAGGCCTACATTTTCACATTTGTATAATCATTTAAATGAACAGTAAAATGAGTTTAAAAATTTGAAAGATTTAAGTCAATGTTTTGTTTATATATGTAGTCATACCGTACAATGCATATGATTTTATATTTCAATTAAGCTAGACATTATTAAATTTATCTTAATATATGTACAATATTTTTATTCTTGGAATTCCTTTTTCTGTAATAATTTTAGCTATAAAAAGGGAGTTTTTAAATGATATGGATAGGGTGGGAAATGAGCATTTATAGAACTCCAACTTTAATTATCGGATCTGCTCTTCTGCCATATTAGGCCGGATAGTTGGGAGTCTACTGTATAAGGAAAGTATTGTAATCGACCAAAAATTCGATTTCGAGATTAAAATTGTTCTTGGCATTTTGAACCTCCCTGAGTCTGAAAATACCATTTTTCGAATTATGTCCGTGTGTATGTTTATTAACACAATAACTCGAGCACATTTTTTTGTAGATCAACCAAATTTTATATATGTTAATTTCAGAAAATTATAGATCTCTATTAAATTTTAGGCTATTCCGGCAATCGCAAGGGGTAATTTTCTTGAAACATTTTTCAATATATCATTATAACTCAATTATGATTTCAATGAGATGAGTAAAATGTTGTATAGATATATTATATCAAATTCAGACCACGGTTAAAATTTGATCCGCTTCCGGAACTTTACCTAAAACGTTTTTCTAAAAATCGTGCTAAGTCACCTAAATATGTGTATAGGAGTGAGTCGAAAGGAAACTTTAATTCTTATTCAATTTCAACTTTAATATATACTATTAAATAAATCCTTGAGAAAATCAAACAATCAACAACAAAATCATCACGAAATTATTATATGTCAATCCATTTTACTCACCATTGCATTTCCCAAACATCCCGGACAGGGTACTCCACTCTGAAATGGTCAATTTTACACCCTACAGGGAGAATTTCATGCCAAAAAAATTTTTGCTGCTTCCTCAACATGCTAATTATTTTATTTTTTTCTCTTCTTAATTTATAACAATTCAATTAGAATAGAACTGATCTATATTTCAGACATAGACAAATAGAAAAGTTGATTCATTTATTTGGCAACATATCCATTTTGTATATGGGAACATAACAATTCTCAATGAAACAATAAATTGGGCAATTTAATTGCGTCATGAATAGTCATGGCAGCCTGGGAGTTCAATTACGGAAAATTGGGAATTAATTTAATAGGCCTTTACTTTGCATCAGAAAAAATGTATGCGAAAATTATCAATTAAAGCGAATCCGCACACACAATCTGATTTTGTAGTAAAGAGGGTTGACTCTCACTTTTAATAAGTATTTCAACCAAATATATAAAATCTAGGTCAGTGGCACACCATTAGCGATTTATTTGAATTACGTATTTTAGTTGATCAGAATTTGTTTTATCAAGGTAATATGGAAAAATAACATATTTATATCCTTTTTTTTAAATCTTTTTCGGTATCTGAGGCCATTTAGACTCCGTCCTTATTCATATTTACGTATATATTTGCCTAGAAGATAAGCTCCGAATCACTCTTTATAGTAAATTAATATGAAAATCTTTATATATAAACTTTAACAAATGGGAGCATGTTTTCTAATAATACAAATTTTTTGTATTCTTGTAGGCCTGGTGATGGTTTATAAACTAAAACTGTAAAGATTCAGTCGTCGAAAAAAAAAAACCACAAAAATAAAAAATTTGAATATTTTATTACTCTCTCAACCAAAAACATCAAAACGGCATAATAAAATTCTCAAGAATATTAAATAATTTTTTAATGAAATTATGAAAAATGTTGACCCAATTTTCTCATTCTTGGATTTTTTTATTTAGGAATTATAGGAATATCTCTGGCTAGTGTTCCCTCCTCCCCTCCTTTATGTATTCAACTCGCTTTCTGAGTAACAATTAAGCTCATCAATGGTAGAAAACCACGCCGACAGAGAGCACTCTGTTCTTTTCTTACAGTACAGATATGTTCAAAAATTACTTTCATAGATCCCTTATTTTTTTATATACAAACTTCTTGTTCAGATTGTATATGATAATTTGGCGCATGCGCATTTGATCCGATAAGGATAGAGATGACTCTCGAGTTCTCGTTTAGCTTCCCACATAGAATAAATAGGCATAAGCGTTCCAGTTTAGTTAGTCCTGTCTTTACTCTTAGTGCATGATGCTGATGAGTAGGATTCCTTTTATCAATAAATGGAATTCTCTTAATTTACCTATTTTCATTAGACTACTCGTTCAACTACATAAACGAATTCATAAAATACTTCAGCTTTATTAATTTCATTTACTCTTAGACTATTATTTTTTTTTTTTTAGTTAATCGATTAACAAGCTAAATTATTTATCCTTTCTATCTAAACATTTATAATTGTAAGTTTGTTCCGCCCTAAATATTATTAAATGTTTTTTTCTAATAAAATTAGAGTAATTTAAAATTTTCTGTTTTAAATTCGAAGATGTTGGTCCAGGAACAATTTCCCATTCAAGAATATTTTAAGCATTTAAGTTAGGAGTGAAGTAAATAAAACATCTTATTCATTTGGCATGATATCAGGGTATAAGGCTTCCTGGGGGTCAAACTCAGAATCTCCGATCAGTCCACGGCGTATCATTAATGTGAATCAGAATCCTCGACTCTGAAATCTTTTATTTTAAATATTTAGTGTGTTAATATATAAAAAGTTGTTTTTGAGGTTAAATTGAAGCCCAACTATAATGTCTTGAGGCTTAAATTTCTTAATATTCAAATTGATTCGTCCCTGACATAGAGTATCATATTAGATCCTCCTCTAATTCCGTCTTGGTATTAGAAAAAAAACAATAATTATTTGCATTTAGCCTATTTCCTAATTTAAACTAAAATGTTATAGGCCAAGGATGCACAAATTACAGTCTGCCTGGGGATGTTTTTTCTAAATTCAATGTCAATACCGGAAAATATCTTATATATTAAAAAAAATTTATATTTCATTTGTGACTAACACATTACCAGTCATATATAAACAAATTGATAAGGGGTTTATATATATATGTTTAATAAGAGGTCCATATTTAAAGTGACAAAATTTTTTTATTGTTTATTATATTTTCTTTTCTCTACAATCTTTTTGTTTTAGGAGTTTTTTTCAACAGATCGGAAGTTTTTTTATTGATTTATGGAATGTCGAATCCGGGCAGTTAGTTATGTAAGAATTTCAGACCTATTCTTTAGTCACTCTTCGAATTTGATCGTCTCAACGCATGAGTACACCATTATCGTAAATTTAGAGAACATATGATATAGGTTTATAGTGTATTTCGTGATTCCCAAACTTTTTGATATCACGTACCGGAAAATTTTAGGTATGAGGATTGCAAACCGGGTTGCTCAGAGGTTTGGAGGACTGTCATTCCGCCGCCTCTCCACGCCTATATCTATTCAATACTGAAGTTATATTAAATAGAGTATAGTAATATTAATCTCTCTCAAACAAACAGAATAAATGAAATTATATATTATTTATCTTCTTATATAAAATTTAAAATTTTCTTGCCACCCAATAAAAATAAACAATGATTATGTCATTTAATTCTCACACAAGAAAAAAATAAATGAATCATTATTCTAATAAATAAATTAGTTTTCTTATCTAATACATAAAGGTCATTTAGAAAATGGGAGGCATTTTTTTTTTTATTTTTATTATCCAGAGAAAAAAAAGCTTACAAAAAGTTTAATCTATTCAATTAAATTGGACTTTTAGTTCCTGACTTTACCATTAAACGACGTAAGCTTTCTTTTTGCTAAATAAGCGTTAAATTTATTTTTTAAATTTTAATGAAGATTCAATAAGAAAAAATGTAAATAATTATTAAAAAGATAATCCAGATTAATTAAATATTCTTAGATAATTAAAAAATCATATTAAACTTTAAAAAAAAAAATTATAATAAAGATGAAATGAAACAAAAATTTGACTCTGAATAGGTGATTAAAAAAATCATTTCTAAATCATTAGTGATTTAATTGGAATAATGATTCATTAGTTCGGTGAGCTTAAAGTTAATCCCAGAAGCTCGTACCTTTTTCAGTTTATAGACAACCAGTTCATTTTATGAGCTTCAATAAAAAAATTCCTTGGTACTTTATATTTGAATTTAAAAGATTGATTGAAGGTGAGCCTAGTTGGGATTCAGCTCCCCTTAAAAAAATTTTTGAAACAAATTCGATTGGAAAAAATTGGGAAAATAAGGTTGGTTAAAAGATTTAGCAAATTCTACGACATGGCAATAAAAAACCTTCGGAGAGGGAAAGGAAGTCATAAGAAAAAAGTGAAACTATATATAAAATTTTTGTTTAAAATAATGTTGTAATAAAAATTTAAAAATGTTTGTCTTTATGGGCTTTGGACTCCGTCCATATTGGATGTCAATATAACAAATTTTTCTCGCTTAGAACGGGAAGGGAACCACTGTCCTTTGGTACGTGAGGCGGGACCTCTACCTCTGCACCAAGGGACAGGGCTAAAAATTAATTAAAGGAGTCTAAAAAAATCTTATGATAAAACTCCAGAAGGCAGCGTTCTTAACGTTGACCTCGAAAAAAACTTTCACTGATTCTTCTCCCATTTATTTATTAAAAGGGAAATTGTCCCTTCTATTTGGAGATAATTAGTAAAAAAAAAACAAATTTTTTTAGAAAGAACCATATTGGATTGTTATTCCATAGTCTAGTTTTTTTTTTTACAATATATTAATATTTATTAACAAATTATTCAGGATATTTATCCATTGATTTAAATAAAAAATTTTCATTGGACTGCCTGGGATCCGAACCCACATCCCTTGGTTTTGAAGGTTATCAATATTGACAATGTCAATATCTTTAACACACAGGATGGTTAGGCTATTTAAGTGCATTTTCCTTCTTATTTATAAAAAGATAAGATAAAATCGATAAAAAAAATTTCAAATATAGCCTCAGATTAAATTTTGAAAATTTTCAGTTTATTTTAATCCAACTTTCTATTAAATATTTTACAGAAAGCAAAAGACCTTGAAATTTTAAGTTTGTACACACTTTGTTTATATTATCATATTTTACTATATTTTACTATGAATATTATTTATTTTCTATTATTGTATTAATATTCCTTGCGTTTGCTAGTTATTTTATTTTTATGATTATTTACACTTGTTATATACTCTTATTTGTGATATTGTAGTAGGTCGAACTTTTATTCTTTTTCCTTTGCTCCTCTTCCTCAGTACTTCTTTGGAGTCTATATCTCTTGCAAAAGGGTTAATCTTTTTTTAGACGCTCCTGCTTTCCTAAAGAAATCTTCAAGTGACATCCAGTTGTCCGCTGTCCTTGGCTTGAAGTTCGTGGTGCAGAGCCTTTGGAAAGAGGGGCAGGGTTTCGCATCGCGCCGGTCCATATGAATCTCTGGTTAGGATCAAGGGCCCGGGACTGATGTGTGGTCTGAGTTAATTTCCCTGTTCCCACTGAATGGTGGGAGGTTAATGCAATTCTCTCCTTTCGCCTCACTTTTTCCATTCATGTTGTTTGTTTCTCTCCATTTTTCTACCCTTTTTGAGAACTTTTTCCTTCTCTCTTCAATTCTTTTTTTAACTTTGACCACTTTTTCTTTTTCTATTTAATATTTTTAAAAATATTTTTCCTTATAAGCGAATCACAAAAATTTTCAGATAAGGCCTTTTTCTTTTGAATATAATATCCTGGTAAACCCCGTTCTTTATCCTATATATAGGATAGATTTCCTTTCTTAAAAACCCATTTTAACCAGGCAAAAATAATCACTTTGAGAGAGGATTAATAAAACACGACAGTCAACCCTAAACTCTTCTCAGAATTCCTATTTGTATTAGTGTATTTTGTAAACAAATAAATTTTTTTTTAAGTCTTTTAGGCATCTGTCGCCATATTAGCATTAAACCATTTATAATATCTTTATTTACGATACAATGATCCAGGCATTTATTTACACCACTTAAGTAAATTTTCATGGGATTTGAATCCACACCCTTTGGCTTTGACAATATTATCAATATCTTTAACCTCTCGGCCACGGGGGAGAATTTACGGTTATTAAAGACAATCTCCCTCATAAAGGCTTCAAGAAGGAGGAAGACTGGTCCCCAATTTTCAAAACTTTTTAATTAGAAATTATTTTCACTAATATATTTTTTAATATTTCTCAAACTTCAAATCAAACTTCTCAACATCCTTTCTAAAGGATGATATCGTTTTAATAGAATAATAATAATAATTAAGGACCCTCAAATTTATCTGATAGAACTAGAAAAAATTCTTATATTTTCAAAAAATATTTTTTCCTCTTCATGGATTATTGGGTCAGACAATTTGGGAGCATGAATTTGATTTCAGAAGGGAGGGCAACTCCTCTTCCCTCGTAAAGACCTCAGAAGTTGTTTATTTAGATATTCTCAGAAAGAATCTTTAATCATATTTTTTTTTTTTTCATTTTAATGGGAATAGACCACACTTTACTCATATGACCTCACCTGGCATTTTTTTTTTGTAATTTATTAATTGACCTTTTAGTAGGCTATTAACTACGATTACAACCCTTTCTTCAAAAGCTCTTCGAGGAACTTTCTATAAATTTTTCCAATCTGGTTTTTAGAAGGGGATTCCTTTAGCCCCCCCCCCCCTTCCCTCCCCTCTATATATATCGATTTATCGTTGT
This sequence comes from Anisolabis maritima, assembly GCA_010014785.2. Taxonomy (NCBI): domain Eukaryota; kingdom Metazoa; phylum Arthropoda; class Insecta; order Dermaptera; family Anisolabididae; genus Anisolabis; species Anisolabis maritima. The sequence goes on from JAAAKE020121517.1 coordinate 8,414, forward strand.
CCCTTTTTTGTTCAGGCTGAGTGTTTTTATGCCCACGCCATAAATTATATAGTTAAGGTGCATGCACGCACGCACTCGGTCGTTTTGCCATTAAATTTCTATACGCTTGGTCCTCTCCTTAATGGCCTCATCGTTATCCGATCAACGAACGAGTCAGACGACGATTAATTCCGGTAGCTAGAAACAAGAAAAAAATCGAAGAAAACCAAGATAAATAGCTGATTTCTGTTGGAATTCCAAAAAATAAATCAACTTTGCCAAGAGATTTTAAACTGGAACATTTTTAGGTTGCAAAGAAAATTATTTCACCTTTTGAAAATCAACTATCTCTCAGAGGCGGAAAGAGGGGAATGAGAGGAGGTTCCCCTTCAGAATTTGGGCACAATATAGATATAGTAAGAAATATAGACTGTGATTGTAGGTCCTCCAGCTCAATTAAATTTCATAAAGAATACAAGTCCATTCAGGTTCAATTACTTTATCCCTGCCCGAGGCACTGCTAAATTTTAAACGCATGGCTCCGAAATTTATCCCCGTTTAATTGAATATGATTGATGTATTCGATCGTGTTCCAGTGAGGTACAAACGCACTTCTATCTAATTACACTGCTAATCCTTATTACTGGCAAAGTATAACAATCATTTTATTATTAAAAGCCAATTATCTCTTTTACAAACGAAAGAGAATTTATTGAATACATAAACAATGAAAAGAAAAATAATTTAATTTTTTTTTTTTTAAGTTTTTTTTTTTTGTATTTAATATTTATTTAAATCATTTTTAGCCAATATAATTTAAATAAATTTTTCGTTCAGAACGGAAAGCGAAGCAGTGACCCTTGGAACGTGAAGCGAGATCTCTACCTCTGCTTCAAGGGACAGGTAGATAATAATTTTATTGAAAATTAATATAATAATAATATTGTTGAATTTTTTTTTTTTTTTGAGGGAAAAGCCTTAAATTAAAGGCTAAAAACCCTCAATCCTAACAAAAAAAAATCATTCCCCGGTTGGTTACCCCTGGTGTATCGTGCACTAATGACACACACCATTCCCTGCCGGTTTCGGGTTCTCTAACCCATTTCCGGTCACCCTCCCCAGTTCCCCATGTCCCTGCCTATTGATATTGTTGAAATGAATTTTTAATAAAAAGGGAATAAAATAGAAAATTAAATTCATTCAACAATTAGCGACATTTAAGTCCTTCAATAGTTTCTCTGTAACCTTCCTCAGTCTAGAATTCTACTGTATATAATATAAAAAAATAAATTACCTTAAAACACGTTCTTCCGTGGTTTAAAATTAAAATCTCAATAACAATAAAATATTTCATTTATAATACAAATATCTTACAGTATAAAAATATATTGTCAAGTTAATATTATTTATATACATGACTAATTGTATATAAATTATCATATATATAGTTAAATTCCAGCTAATAGAGGGTTTCTCAATCTTTTTGGCATCAAGTGCCGATATCCGGTTTGAATACAGGCAGCTAAAAATTTTTTGAGGAAATGAGAAACAATATATTTATTTATTTTTTAAAATTTTTTTAACTAACTTGCCGCATAGCTTGGCGTTTGAATACAGGTACCGATACGCGTACCAAAGGTTGGGAACCGCTGAGCAAATATATACAATTCTCTCTTAGATGACCGGAAATACCCTTTTCTCATTAAGCTTGAAACGTTTCAACAAATTTGAATTTTTATTTACATAAAGGTTCATCCTTTGACTGCTTATCTATATCAAATAAATTTTTAATACAAAAAGGAGCATTTACCTAAACCTACCAGTAAAATTTTCTAGCCTATTTTGAAATATTATATTCAATAGTGAATATAACAAAGCCCGGTGCGTGGCTACCCTGTTGTCCGACCTTAGAGAAAACCTTTTGTCTTGTGACCCAAGTGACGGAGCCAGCATATTCATATTAGGAGGGGAGGAGGGGAGAGGGTAAAACTTCTAGACTAGGGCGGAGATCAAATTTTTTATTTCTCATATGAATAACTCTATCCAAGTTGATTTTTCTAAAATAAATATTTTTCACTTGATAAGGTAAAATATTTTTTTTTTTTTTCATTTGAATTATTCATTATCAAAAAATCTTTAAATTCACTATTTTCATCTTGGGAGACAATATTTTAATAAAAAATCTGGTGTGACTAAACACAAATCACAGCTTTCTCTTACATAAGTTGCGGAATGTCACCCCAGATTTTTTGCGTCGGGCACCCTAGGTAACTGTTCTCTAATTCATCTCTTAATAGAACAATGTACAGCCAATTTAATCAATATCGGTAGAGTAGATTAAGAGAAAATAACAAAAAACCCAAAAACGTACAAGGGTAAAGTGGGGGCGGGGGAAATACATTTTAAAGAAAATAATTGTTTTATGAAATTTAATCAAAATCGCTAGAGCGAATTTTGAAAAAACTAAAAAAGTACATCAGTAAAGTACTAGGCTGATTTTATTCAAAAGCTTCGAGGTACCTAGTTTAAATATTCAGCCTCGTATGTTTTTTCATTTTTGAGAAATCTTGTTCACGCCTACATACATAGACAGACATTTTGCGGGACACATTTTTTTGGACCTCAAATCTCGACATCAATTTTTTTTAGATTGCAATACTTCCTCGCTATATATTTCATAGTACCTGGATTACTATTTGGACGGGTTAAAGAGATGGGAGCATCGCTGGGAGAAGTGTGTAGACTTACAAGGAGACTTTGTAGAAAAATAAAAATAAATTTGCAGAAAAAATGTCTTGTATCTTTCTTTGTTTCAAGAAAAAATTTACATACATACAGTACATAGATTTCCTCGTTTATAAATAGTAGAAATAGGGAAGAGAAGATTTTTCTTTTTTGTGAAGAGCATTAAAAATAAATTTTTATATATTATTGATTTTTGGCTGAGTATCTGAGAGGTCAGGAGAGCAGGTGCTCTACTCTTACTGGGAGGCGGGATGGGGAAGGAAGCGCCATCACAGTTTGACTGTCTCGGTATTCTTTCTTTCTCTTTAACTACTCTCTGGAAAGGGCATTTTTCCTTTTTAGAATTTTTTTTTTTTGGTTTGTGTTCAAAATCCACATTTTACGCTTAGTTCTGGCCTTCATCCATATTGATGAGGGATAACGCGCCACTTGGATTTGTTAAAATCGGACCACTACAAAAGAGGATTGTTTACAATTTCACATATAGGGCTTTAAAATGATTATTTTTAAAACAAAATAGAATAAGGCGTCAATTCAAAAGATATATATATACATTTCCATATCAAATACAAAAACATAAAAACAAAAACAATGTTATGTTTTGTTTTATTTATTTTTTCTTTATATACGTATATATATTAAAATGAAATGAAAAAATAATCATTACAAAAATTAAATAAAAACTTTGATAGAAATTTTAAATATTTTTAGATTGAAAATTATTTCAATTTTGGAAAACAAATCTCTCTCTCTCTCTCTCTCTCTCCCTTTCCACCATACCCGGGTATACGAATTTCTTAATCAAATCAAAAATGAGTGATAGAAAACAATCCGTATTTTCTGTTTGGGTTTTTTTCCAATTAGGCAAACAAACAACCCTCTTCCCTGCTCTTCACCATCTCACTCATCTGTCTATTCCATTATGAATAATCTCATATCGGATATGAAAACACAGGGGATGTTTATATTTAGACAGCTAGACATCCAAAGCAAAAGGGCGTTATTAAATCATTCTATATCAAAAGATAATCAAAAAAAAAATTTTTATAGATGGGACAAGTTTTTTAAATAATAAATAAGTGAATTTTTTAAATAAATTATAGATCGTCATGTTTCATAGCATTGATATTTAAATAAATTCCGTTTATTATCAAACAGAAATTCTAAATATTTATATTTTGTTACTATGGCATCGGCTCTTCCTATCTTTTCTATGTCATATTAATATATTTTTTATCTAACTTATTATATATACAGCCAGTTTAAGAATAATTTATGAGAAAACTGCAAAATACCTATAAACATACAAGAGTAAAGTGTGCCTAAAACAATTTTAGGGAGGAGGGGGGATAAGAGTTAATACATTTCAAAGATCATCTAATAAGTAATTATTTTATGAATTTTATTTAAAAATTGTTAGAGCAAATTTTGTGAAAACCAAAAAAACGTACATCACTAAAGTACTAATACTCTTTGGTCGATTTAATTCAAAAGTTTCGAGGTACAAACGATGAGGGTATCTAGATGATATATAAAATTTCAGCCTTTTTCTGTTTTTGAGAAATCTTATTCACACACAGACAGGCTATTTTTTTTACTCAGGAGACCTCAAAACATGTATTTCTGTTGAAATCTCGACATCGATTTTTTTGAGACTTTCTCACTAAATACTTCATATCCAGGTAAGAGAAAGTCCTTCCCCCCCCCCCCCCCCCCCCGGCCGAGGAGAAGTTAGAAACTTTGTTATTTATAAAATAAAAAAAACAACGGGGGGGGGGGTGAGAC
>JAAAKE020121528.1:0-15392 GCA_010014785.2 Anisolabis maritima
ACACACATACATATATATATATATATATATATATATATATATATATATATGCACGCACATTAAGATTTATTTGCATTTTTGGAGTCCTTTTGACTTGAAACCTAAAGATATTTTTAAAAATTAGGGTTTCAAATTTTTCTTGCTCATATTACTACTAGAAATTATATGTATGATTCAAAAATATGAATTTATTATTGATCAATAAATATTGTTTTTTATATAGGATTTTATAATATTTTTTAATATTTATAATATTTTATAATAATTTGATAAACGCCTTGCTTTGAAAAAAAGTTACCAGCGATGTTTGCCTGATAGCTTGTTGCCTTGTTTTTAAAATTTATTTATTTATAATAAAATATATAATTAAAATATTTTGTCAACTCACTCCTTTTCTTTAAATATGGGCAAATACTCCTGAAGGGAGCCCCGAGGAACCTACATGTAAAAAGAAGACAAAGTGACTTTTAAATTCTTAACGCCCCTATTTATTAAATCACAATTAAATAAAAAATTAACATATATTAATCAAAATTTTTGTGATCATTTATCCATTTGAAGTCAATTTCATTTTAAAAGTTTGATTCATGTCCATTCAATCCTTATATTGAAAACGAAACTGTGTAGCACTCTTCGTCATTTAACGTTGCGTAAATGCCCAAATGTCCTGTTCATATAACTAAGCATATTTTTCTAAGCTTTTGGGTATCCGGAAGTGGGCCACGTGACCATCAACTCAAATTAAACTTTTCTATGCAAAGGCGATACATCATTTTAAAACTCTCAATGAGCTGAGTTCATAACTGTCTTCAATTAGCTTTACAAGAAATTCTCACAAAAATCGTGTTTCATTTCCCTTATTAAGCTTTTTATATACAGATACTTTAGATTACAGAAATCTACAACCTGGTTCCTAGTTAGATTAATCCGTAACATCTATAAAAATACCTAAAAGATGTGATTATATATAATACCTCCCTCTCGGTCGTCGTAAAAAAATAAATTTTTCATATTTTAAAATAAAATATTAAATTATTGCTTGAAAACTGACTTAACCAGGATGAAGTTCCTATGTTGGCAGGAAAGATAGGGAAAGTAATAAAAAAGTACCCATGCCGGTTGAGCTGTGACATTGCTCGGCGGTGTTGCCAATTGGCCTCCCACGACTTGGACCTTCCTTCTCTCCCCCTGTTTTTATTTATTTATTTTTTATCGCCATTAACCTTGCACAAGTTTCGCCATAAATGCGCCGCCGGTTGCATCCAATGACGATCATCTGGATGATTAATTCTCGAACGATGATGCCCACTGACCACATCCTTTTATAAAGAAACTTCTTAGAAAATTTTAATTTGACTTTTTTCTTATTTTTTAATTTAATAATATATAATATACCTGAGATATTTTTCATAATAAATAACACAAAAAAAAAAAGACATTTCTAATAAAAAACAAAATCTATTTATTTATTTAAATTTTAATCTTCTCTCTTTTATAGTGAATGAATATTCACAGCTTTTTATTTTGGCAGAGGTTGTTGAGTTAATTAATTTAAGCAAAAAATTCATTAATCTATTTATTTATAATACAATTACTCTAATCAATTTCTTACTTGTTCAATTAATCTCTCTAACCAACTTCTTCTTTAGATGAGAATATGGCTCATCAATTCTAAGCATTGACACGAGATAACCACAACATTGGAGATTGGAAGTGCAGAACTGTAAATTGCGTCAGTAATTTGTTTTGTATAGCTCCATGTGTAGAGGGGTTTTAAGATATTCCGTAAGTAATAATCTAATATTTCGTTAGCAACTATAGGTTATTTAATATAACTTCAGAATAGATCTCTCACTGGACTACTTAGACTTTGCCAATATTGTTCACTGACTGACAATATTCGCAGTGAGAGTGAGCAGCCTTAGTGTTTTGTAAAAATCTGGCAACGAGGGTGGTTATCATTTACTCAGGACGTGCTCTGAGCGATTGTCGGACTTGTCTTCCATTCGCACCCCACATCATCCCACCAGTCATAAAGTTTCATTAAATAGAGTATAAGCTAATATTATGGAACAAGTTACGTTTTACCCGGTCCTCTCTTCTCGACCATAACCCTTAGAACAATTGTCTAGCTGGAGGAGAGAAAAATGAAAACTTTTAAGAAAAGGAAAAAATAACTTCACCATAGAAATTTATTTATTACTTAGGCGCTTTATGAAAATTTTCCATTTGATTTGATGACATATACTTCACGAACCCAGTACGATTTCAAATCCAGTACTCTCTTTGTACAGGACATAAATTTAAAATGATATTAATTCAAAATTTAATGGACAAGTATAACCATAACTCACCTTTTTATGACTCGTAAAGTAATAAACTCCCACCATATTATCTAAGAATTTTTGTTTTATAATAAATATTTTATAGCAAAATTTTATATAGGCCTATACATAGGTATATTCATTTTTATTTTTTCTTTAGTTATGAATTGAAGAAAAGCTATTCACTTATTACAAGATTAACCAAACCCTTTATTACTCTTTTTCTCCTAAATCATATCAAAGATCTAATCAAATTATTATGTTCAAAAAAATTTATTTTCTAAATAATTGATTGGAGGCCACTCGGTATTTGAAGGTTTTCTAAAAAAAATTTATTTTTAAATCTTAATAATAACTACTTAATACTATTATAAATATATTATTTATGATAAGTATTATTTGGGCATATTTATTTATTTCATTTGATAGCCAATTAGTTTAAATCTATTTTCATCGGACTGGCTGGGATCTGAACCCACATCCCTTAGCTTTTAAGGAAATCAATAGCCCTGTCCTTTGATGCAGAGGTAGAGAGGTCTTAACTCACGCACCAAAGATTAGTAGTTAGCGACAAAAATTCCTACCAATTAATATAAATAAATAAGGACGTCTAAGTGGCCTCAGATGCCGAAAAAGACTTCAAAAAGGGTAATCAATATTAACACTGTCAATACCTCTAATCTCTAAAATTACAAAATAAGAACATTCAAAAATTTATAATTATAATACCTCACCCACTTTTTATTTTAAGATATGAACTTGTTGATATCATAATGTGCTTTTTTGATACATTTACCCTCTCTCCTTTCACCAAATTTGTAATAAAAATAGGATTATAATATTTAGAGAAACTTTTAATTAACATCTATATATAAATGATGTTTTTTTCAACATGTTATTTTTTCCCTATATATTGACAGCTTTTAAAAGAATAATAATAGTTTTTGATCATAGATCATGAGCATATTTCAGTAAACATACATAGGCTATTTATCTTGCCTTATAAATTTTAGAAAGAGTCAATAAAATTATATTATTTTTTTGAGTCATTTACATAAATTTATTAAAAAACAATTTCCTATTTAGATTCTTTGGTATTTTAGGATTCCAGATTCCTGCCTGATTCCAAATTACATTCTTTATCAAATATTAATATCCCTAACAAATTTCTTCGATTAAGTCTATATAAGAACGTTCTTATATCCATGACACACCACATCACAAATACACACACAAACAAACAGACTGACTGACACGAAAGCCTAGGGGCTAAACAACAGCTTGGCAGGTTCATCAGATCAAGGCGCTGACCTAATTCTCATACAAACACCTGTCTTAAGTATGCATGCAAGTATAATCGAATCCATCCATACCTATTTCATACATCATTCGGGAAAGTAAAAAGTGCTTACTAGTCCTTTATAACTTTTACTACCCACTAAAAATATGAAAATATTGCTCATGACAGTTGACCAAGATCTAAAAATTAAATTTCCATTGTCAAACAAATTCTAGACGTTTTTTCTTCATTTACTGACTTAAGAACTTAGTCTAGGCTTTCTTATACTCAAATTCGCATACATAAAATCTGAGAAATATTTTAATTCACTGCGCCACTTGTTATTTAAGGAATATGATCGATAAAAAACAAATTTGTGTTTTTCAAACAAAGATATGTGAAAAGGGAGGAAGTCAGCCATTAGGGTAGCCTCTTTCAAAATCGATTTCTAATTAAAGCCGAAACGTTTTACCGGGAGTTTTATTTCGATACTAGCTGACTTCCTTCCTTTGATCTGCGTACAGCCACCTATCTCATCGTGCAGTTTTTAAAACAAATAGTTTAGTGTAAGACGGTAGGCACATACTCAGTAATGTTTTTAAATTTTTAACATTACATCCCACATAGGTAGGGAAAAATTGATAGGAAAGTACTTTTAATTTTGATTAGTAATGGTTATTACAAAAAAGGAAATACCTTTTTAAGTTCTCTATGTCAACATTAATAATTTATTATCTATAGGCTAACAAAAAAAAAAAATTATTAAATGTAGCCTTTAGTAAAAGTTTTTACTTTCTCCTTTAACTAATTTCAAAATTAAATTTTCATTCCTCTCTAAAGTTAAACTAATTTATTTTACTAAACATTAATTATAATGGCAACATTTCTAAACTTGAAACATTGCACTTCTTATTACTATAAAGTATTAAAACTTTATATAGAAATTTTACTCATCAGCATTAACGAACGTTCTTAGAATCTTTTTTTTTTTTCAATATTCCTAATTTTTCCTTTGAATAGTTCATCTAAAATTTTTTTTTAAATAAAACTATCTATCGTCATATAACCAATCTCGATCTCTGGAGTAGTGGCAAAGATGTCTCAAAATCCAGATATCATAAATTTGTTTCCCCAGCCAAAAAGACTAAAGTTTATTTCATGATATTTTATATATAAGCGGCTATTCCAGGAGACACTTGTCTCTAATTAATGGATGGATTGCCGAGTAACAATATAGGAGTGGTGAGGGAAGGGGGAGCGACGTACTCTTCTAGCACTTTAACCTTTTTTTTTTATAATCTATTTAAAAACTAAACACTTTTTACTTTCAAATATGAACAAGTGCAAGAGCATCATATCACTTTCATATATTACATTAATATTTTATACGTTCTAAAAAATCATATTAAATACTATTATGCATCTTGATTCAGGAGAAACCAGCCAGTAAAAATTATAAATTCTTTTTTTTATAAATTTTTAAACAAAATAAAGTACAGCTTTGTGTAAATTTTTTTCGTGTCAGGGGAAGGAAGCTCCCCCTCTTGAAACCCCTTTATACTTTCATCTTTTCCGTGATAAATTTACAAGATGATATGATCGTAATTTATTTTATTAAAGTAAACACTCTTGCTCTCTTTTTCTTATGATCTTTTCAAATCTCTTGATCGATTTGCAATATCTCACCTAAAATGTTTACCATTTGAAATTTACGTTCTATATGCTCTCAACTCACTGACCTTAGAATGATTAATAATTCTCATGAAAAAAAATAAATATATTTATTTAAAATTTGAGCTGTTGCACTAACAACTCAATTTATAAATTCGACATCACAGCAGGGTTTCTTTTTTTTTTTTTTTAATATAAATATTAAATTTTGTAAATCATAATTTTTTTTTCAAAAGTTCAATTAACAATCTTATTTTATCATTTAATACAATATAAGATTATTTACCATGATGATTGATAAAGTTCGTTTTTGCTTGCGGTAAAGTAGACAACCCAAATTCATATCTCCTCTTGAGCGGACCACTTATGCACAGATATTAAATCTAGATAATAACGACTGCGCATTCACGCTCATTTACTGTGGAGCAATTAATTGAAAAATCCATTAATGAATTTGTCATCGTGGTTGCCTAATTTCCTCCAACCAAATACAAACCAATTCCTGTCCCTCATTGTAGAATACTTTAACAAATTACAACTACTAAAATTAGTCACGTAGTGTAAATTATTACCATTAACAAATTTCAAAAAAAAAAAAAAATTTCTCGATTTAATATTTTAAATTATCTATATTTTCAAATTTATAGTTTTAATCGAGTCTATAGGAATAAACTCTTTCAAGGCCACCATTTTTCGTTCAAGATTTAACGTTTTCCTTTAAGCCAATTTCCATTTCAAATTTTCTAAAAATTATAATTACCAACCGTTTCGGGATTAAAGTGTTCTCAGCACGAAATCTATCCTTTTATCTAGTTCTATATAGCTACTTTAATGAATTTTCACTTCAAAAACTAACATAAGGAATATATTAAATATTAATTTTAAATTAATTACATTAAAAATATTTAAGTATACATAAATTCATTGAAAAGATAATAAAGGAGATAAATTAAATATTATTTTATTAAAAAAAGTCTTCCACTGGGAGCCATTCCATTTTCATATGCATTTGCGTTTTATGGCTCTAGGAATGTTTGCATATCAAAATCCTTCATTGCATAATAAATAAGATATTCCTAAGGATAAAATACATATACCATATACATATTTCAACTTTTAATAATCGCTGTCTCAGAATTATATAATGTTGTACCCTCAAGGCAAATTAAAAATGCATCCGTTTATTAGCTACTCTTTTGAATTTCTTTGATACTTGTAATCAACATTGAAATATTATGGAAGGTTAAATTTATAAATTTTTTTTTTACAATTAAAATATTTAATTAGATATTAGTAATAAGTCAGAAGCATAGCTATGAAGGGAGACTGTTCCTACAAAATTTTATTCGAAATTTAATATACTTATAGAAGAAATATTCCACATAAAAAATTTTAATAAATTGTTAACGCTACGTTCTTTTTTCTAGAACTAGTTCTCCGTTCCTTTAAAAGTTTATATATTTTAAACTAGTTCTAAATAATCCAGGGCATTTAAATTAAAAATTGTAATTGTAGGCTTTTTTTGAATAATCACATCAACTCAAATATCCTTGCTCAAACCATATAACAACATCTATGTCATATGAAATGCAATTGCAATCTAATTCATCTACCCTTGATGTCACATAATAGTTTATTTTCTCTAAATTTTCGTCTGAGTATTATATGCATCGGCCCTTGACTGAAGGAAACAAAGGTAGAGGAAAGTGCGAATGAATACTTTGCACATTTAGACTTGTAAAATAGCTAAATTGTGTCTCCTTGTTACAATTTTGTTGTCCTTTTTGATTTTATTCCATATATTAGCCTCTCTCATGTTAAACTTATTCAAACATAAAATTAATTCTCATGTGAACTGTTGGCTATATCCATGTTGGTATTTTTTAATAAATTAAATGTTTAATTTTCTTATTAATTTTTGATGAAAGCTTAACTTACTTCTCTATTTTTTTTTTTACTGTTTTTATTAAGAATATGACGTATTATTTGAATTAGCAAAGTGTTAAAAATTTGAATAACATACCTTTTAAGGAAAAAAACAAATATATTTTCCTTATGTTATTTTCATTTTAAATGCTTACATAAAGTCTTGAATTTATTATTTTGGACAATGTCTTAGTAAGATTATTCATAATCTTTCCTGTTCGATTATCTTTCACTTCCGGGCCGACTTTTTGTTTTATTTTTATTTAACCATGGGGGGGAGGAGTAGGAGGCGGCATGATGCATGTTGCCTACCATTTGTTCCCCTAATAAATTAACTAAGTGGAGGCCCTTTCTTTAGCAACACATGTACTATTTGTATTTCTATTGCGGATTATATACACAAATGTCAAGTCTTGCTGTCAAGGCCGCCAGGTGGATGTCATGGCGGTGCATCGTCGATGCGGGCCTATTTCCGTCTCCGCCACCATTTTATTATTTTCATTCTCTTTGTCCTTTAGCGACACTTTCGTGTGAATTAATGTGCCTATTATTTCTTTTGCATTTCTTTTTTAAACGCCTATTTATATGTTATACTAATTGTCCTTTTAGCCTTGGCCAAAATGGATGGCTTTGTTTAGAGAAAAATTAAGAACAGATTATTTGTTATAATATACTATATTTAAAATACAAAATGAAATACTTATTATTGAAATATTTAGAGTTATAATGAAATTGTTTATTTCATTAAACGATGCCAAATTATATTATTTCTGCACACAGAAGTTAAAAAAAGTATCCCTATCAAAAAACTTCTGAGTCTGAAAATCATTTTCTATTTTATTCTCGATCTTATAAACTGACTAATGGAAGAAAATGCGCTAAAATTATAGTTAAATCTTTAATTTTCTATGCCAGGCATATGCATGCCGGCCAAAAGAAGCAGGTGCGAAAATATTGTTCTAATAATTTTCAGGTGATATAATTTTATAAGCTTATAAATTTTTTTTATTCAAAAAAAAAAAAAAAAAAAAAAAAAAAAAAAAGAACTAAACTTTTCAGAGAAAAAGTTACAAATGAAAAAAAAATAAAGTAGGGGCTCGAACCATATTAAAATAAATTTCGAGAAGAGGAAAAATTAGCAATTATGTGCTACAAAAATACTCTAAAATTTTATACAGAATATCTCGCACATGATTTGCCGACCACTTCTCAATTTCTGAGAAGCATGGAGTTTGATTAATATTTTAACCACTTCATGTGATATATCTTTTCATAATATATTATTTTCCAACTGAATTTTCTTAAAAAAAAAAGGAATAATCATATTTTTAAGAAGTTTGTAATCTATTGCAAAATAGTAGAAGACAGTAGATAACTTAATGACAGTATCAAACTGTTTTGGACAAACGATATATTTTATAGCTAAAAATTTAAAGAAACATTGGGTCAAAGAAGGAGAGGAACAATTTCCCCCTCCCACTGCTGATGTCCACTAATCTAAATTTTAAAAATTTTTAAATATGTTACTGTATTTAATAGGCTAGAAGGCTTAAACTCCTTATTATTAAATATAAATAAACTTAATTTATCGTCCGCCGGAAGCCATTATTACTAATTTTTACAATGAAATATATGTATATTTAGAAATCAAAATGACCTTAGCAGTGGAAATTGAAATTAAAAAAAAAATTATTTTGTATCCCTTATTAAATTACACTGTTTAGTCAAGAAGAAGGGCAATGAGGGTGGAAGTTTTCAACGCGAATTTCATCCCCACACTTGGTCTTTTGGAGGAATTTTAGCTATAGGCTTTTAAGGAAAATTAATCAAATGGACATAAAAACTTCTATTTTTATTACTTTTTGAATAATTTTTTTTAACGACCAAGATTAGATTGTCCACAACTGACATCGATAGTTTGCCCTTAAGTATTTTTCACTTTCAGGCTTGTTAAGCCTTTTATTTTTATTCCTTGATTTTTTTTAGAACATCTATTTTTCTTTAAATCTGCTTAAGAATCAGAATCTAATTACGTTCGTTCATTTTTCGCCGATAATGCAGACATTCATAAAATGCCTAGTTTTGATTTTATTTGATATACGAGTTTCATAAATCTCATTTTTCGTTAGTAAAAACTTTTTTCTGATTAAATGTTTTTATTAAACCATTATATTATATATTTAATATCATGGTTTAAAATATATATATATATACCAATCATGCATTCATAAATAAATATACATGTATATTTATTTATGAATGCATGATTCGCATATTTCAAATTCAATTAACTTTTAAATTAAAATCATTTTACATGAATTCTTAAGTAAAAATTATTTAAATTAACTAAAATAGTCTTTCGTTAAATATTTTTAATTAACTTCATTTCTGAAATTTATTATGGGCTTCTGTCAGTTTGTGGTGTAATACTAATACTATTATCATTGTAAAAATTAGTTTGATGGCAGGCAACACAAATTTTCGATTAATTGCTCCATAACTCCTCTATAACGGACTAGGCATGCTCATATTATTTTTAAAGCATATTGGACATCACGTTTTAAATTTGGACCCCTACCCAGGCTCTTTATCACAACACGATAATTAATTGAATTAATTTTCATTTAGGGATCCATTCTTCAGAATTCGGGTCTTTTGTTATTGTTACTAGAACGAATGCTTCCCTGCTTTTTACCATGACAAAATTTTAATTATTCCCCCCCAAGGCCAAGAGGTTAAAGATAGTTACACCATCAATATTGATCAACTTAAAAGCCAAGTGGTGTAGGTTCGGATCCCAGGCAGTCTGAAGAAAATTTATTTAAATCATTTGGATATCAATTGATGTAAATAAATATGCCTGAATAAACTTATCGTAACCAAGATATAGTATATTATGTATTGATACAATATGGAAAAAAATATTGCAGTCAAGAATAAAGCCTCTATTTACAAAAACTCTTTATTCGAGATCTTATTCTAAATATGATTATTTCAAGTCTATATGGCCTCAAATGCGGAAGAGACTTAAAAAAAGGTCATGAATTATTGGATAATTTTTTACTTTAAGGTGGATTTGAACCAAAGTTGGGTTGAATTTTGAAAATCGAATCCGGCAGTTTTTCTTTCATTCCAAAAATTAATCTTATAATAGAAATATATTTTACCAAGGCATATTGATTTATTTTTTTATATAAAAATATTGCTCTCCAAGCATATCTCGTTTCTTACTGACCCCATTATCTATATTTCATGAAAATAAATTAAAACTTTTTTCTTTATTATATTTTTAGTCCAATGACTAAACACCAACTTGTTCATTATGTGTTTTATCACTAATATAATATATTATTGCTATGATAAGCATTTCTACTTAGTTTTAAGTGATAGCTAAAACTTTTGAGGAAATATAAATTTTATGTATCTATATTTTATTGAATATTAAAAAATTTCTCGCTTATTCATATATTCATTAATTCGGATCACAGATAGCAGAAAATATAAAAAATCATTTTATAATATTATTGTATTTTACATGAAAATTTTTCCAACAAAGCTTGTACCCATATATATCTTTCAACCTAATATATTTAGGAAATGTTTTTTTTCATCTCTCATTTTTTTTTATCTTTTTTTCGCAAACCAATTATTTTACCCGATCTCAGATTTTGTTCATTATTTTTATTTCTAAATTAAATTATTTATGTAGTCCACTCCCAGAAATATTTTATATCTTTTTCCACTTTATTGTTCCACAAAAGCACTAAACAGTTTGATTTTTTAAAATAATACTGACACAATGACAGATACGCCTTTTATATAATAGTATTGATTGTTTTAAATTTACAATCTTTAATGTTTATGCTAATAATGCCTTGTTTTTTTTTTTTTAAACCTTTTAAAATGGATCTGGCTAAAACTAGGTTATTGTCATGTTTGGCACATCCTCTTTTTTGTTTGCCCTCTCCCCCTCTTCGCTCTCACAGTCTCTCAATTCTGAATGTAGGTCTTTATTTATTTTTTGTTATAGCCAAGGTCACTCAAGGGCCAGTTAGGGTGGAGAGAGATTAAGCGCCACTTCCGGGCAAAAAATTTTTCTTCGAAAGCGAAAACCGCAGGGGTTTTGCAAAAGATATAATCAAGACTTTTTTTTTTTATTTAATGAATCATTCATTTTATGATTATAATATTACAAGGGTGTTTTTCATTTCCTTCTTTGTCTCTCATCAAGAACCCAAAGGCAGATGGTTTGAGGTTTCTTTGAAACAATTAACTATCATAATTTTTTTTTGTTTCGTGATATAACACGCTTGATAACATTTGCTCGAGCCAATTTTATATAATTAACAATATTAGCCTAATGCAACATGAATCTGTCTGGCTCTAGCGGGATTCGATGCTTTGCGGTTTCTAAGTAGTTTACTTGAAAAAATAAAAGGGTAGGTCAAGTGAGATACGACAAAAAATTCCAAATTCTTAAAATTAAATGAATATGTATGTATTTTTTAATATTTTTTGTTTCTTATAAAGGTATTAGACCTTGGACATTTTCTATCTCTTTATTACTTAAAAAAATTTACTTTTGTTATTCATATTTTTATTTAAATATGAATTCGGCTAGTTATTTTAAATATAATAGATTTTTTTTAGCTCCTTTTCACTAAAGAAAAGACTAACCATTTTGTATGAGTGACATAGTTATGGTCTCGATTAGCTTTTGATAGGAACAATTTTTTTTAAAACTCCTTCGGCTTCTGAGGCCATATAAACTTTAAACAAATATAATTATACTTTAGTTAAGATACAGGATATCCAGGCATATTTATTTTTTATTTTTTATTTTTTATACCAAATGGTATCCAATTGATTTAAATAAATTTTCATCGGACTGCCCGGGATCCAAACCCACTTGGCTTTTAAGGTTATCAATAATGACAATGTCAATATCTTTAACCTCACGGCAACGGGGGGAGGGGAAGGGGATAGGAACAATTAAAAACGTGGCACAACTTCCATAATATTTAAGTAGAGTTTCTTTCCCGCTTGAATTTTTTATTTTATCTCAAAAAATTTTTTTTCCAAATAAAGGCTCTAAATTCCTGAGAACATGATTTGTATTATAATATGAATAAAAACTTAATTTTGAAAAATTTTAATTGGCCGACAAGTAATTTAGGAACTTAGAAAATTTGTGAAACCGGCACAGATAACCTCGGGGCAACCTTTTTTGTTAAACTTTCTCTTATTTTTTTAAATTTTTACACCTCTTTTTTTATGCTTTTTTTCCCCTAAATTCGGGGACGGTATAAAAATATATATATCTTACTAAAAGAATAATTACTTAGAATAAAGTAATTTTACTATACTTCTCTTCTTTCACCTTTCCATAAGAAAAAGATTAGAAGTATTTTTATTATCTAAATAATTTCGGACGGTTTTTTGCTGGCCACATCAGTTTATTTTAAGCTCCTATTCAAATTTTTCTTCACTTCTATTTTCTCGCTATTTAATTGCTGACCCATAAATTTTTGCATATTTCTTCTCATAAATACAAAAGGGGGATTTAGAAATAAATCCCTATTTCCGTTTCTTTTATTTTTTTCTATCCCTTTAACTTTATGCCACACCAACTGACCAACACAAAAGACTAAAATTAAAAATATGCAATTTTCTCGCGATACCTGAGAAACTTAAGAAGGGGAAGATCATTCAAAAGGTCCTTTTACATGACAATACACCTTTTATAAGGTCTATATCCATTGAATGGCTTTCAAATACAAATGATTCTTGAATTGAATGACGGATGTCATGAGCGATCACTCATTAATTGTCTCATTGGTTCGTTAAACCATGAATAATAATGTAATTGATTGTATGAGATAGGAAAAAACATAAATATAGGAATATCAAGAATGGTTAGATGAATCTAATCTATCTATTATCTAATCTATGATGTGTCTATTTACCCAGTTTTTTAAATTTAAAATTTTTTTGTATCCCAGGAACAAGACCATAAAAATAAATTATTTATAGATAATACCCAGTTAAATTTAATTTGAATAAATTCGACTGGGTTACCAAACCCTCATCATTTGGATTTTAAGGATTCAAATGTTAACATTTAGGTCGTTTTCCAATAATCGCATTAAATACAATTTTCACCCTTGGGCGCTTGATATGTGAGTTATGATACAACTAAGTCAAATGAAATGCAAATCCAATTCCAATTCGTATACACTTCATGTCACATGATAGTTCTTTTGCCCTAAATTAGTAATCTTTTCGGTTTGCCCTTGACCTTAGTGAGCAACGGTTGAGTGCGAATGGAGAAAGTAAAGTAAAGTTTTGGAAATCACCATCAATTAAATAAAATAAATATGGACGGATAATATTTATTTATGCAATATTTTGTTAATAGCTTTCAATGCCGAGAGACAAAATAACATTATAAAGAACCAATATTCTTCAAACTAACTTCTTCCTTTAACTAATTACTACAAATATATTATTTGAGTAAATTACACTTATCTTCAGCTATCTTTATTACACATTCAATAATTATAATTGTAAATTGTACTTATCGATTTTTGTGCTTATAAAATGCATTCAACTCTCAAGGTCTCCGATCTATTCGCTCTTTTTATTACATTTTTATTCATATCATTTTATTATATTTAAATTTAAATCGAATATAAATTTTTTTTAATTATATTTTTTCAATTTTTACTGTTTATCATAAATTATTGTCAATGCCATGAGATCTATATCTATAATCTCTTATCTTTCGGAAATCTTTCTATTAAGTATTTTCATGCCTTTATTTCATTTTAAAATTAGACTAAAACAAATATTTTCTTCTGAAACTTATGTAAGATTATAATTATCATTCATTCTTAAAGAAATAAAGTCAGTGAACTTTGATTCAAACCAATCATTTTTTATCTCCATATGCATATTACGTTTGTAATTATTAACATTTTATTCTTTCATTTGCTTTAGTAAAATTTGACTTATAGATATTATTCTTTTAATATGGATTATTTTGATTTGAACCTTATCGTTACAGAAATTAATTATTGTTTGTTTGCTGGAAGAAAGAGAGAGAACCTAACTTATGTCGTTTTTGGTTCATTGCTTAAGAGCGAACCACACTTAAAATCTCTGAAGAAATTAATAACTGCACATGTGTAGTTCAATTCCATACGCCATAAATGAATTAGTCATTTGGGTTGTCTATCTTATAACAACCAACACGAACTAATTTCTACTCATTTTTTTGTTGGGATCGATGATCAAAAAGAATTTCTGACTTCAAGTTAAAGGTTACTATAAAGCACTCCAAATTTTTGGACCGTTTAGAAAATTCAGAACTAAAGGCTCAAAACTCTTAAGTTTTAGATAAGCAATTAACATTTGAGTATATTTGATCTGTTCTAGAGTAATGAATCGAAAACGCCTTCGGTGTCATTTGGATTGTCAATTTTCCACCAACTAATGTCCGCAATCCATGATTTGCTTCAAATCAGAATACCCCATAACTAATCAGGAAAACATGCACCAACAAAACCATGTTTTTAGGACTCAGATTTGATAAAAGTTAAGATTTTCAAGTCAAATTTTTACCAATTAATAAATTATCACTCAGGATAGACAAGGCTGAGTACAAACAAAATTAATCATTATAACACAACTATTTTTATATTATCGTAATACAATTTTTAGGGTTAAGTTATTTTATTTTTATTTTTTTAGTCTTTTTTTGACATCTGAACCTAAATCTTAATGAATTATGAAGCAAAACCTCTATATTAAGGGAAAGATATAATATTACATTTATTTTGATATTATAAAAAATATATAAAGCTCTATATCCCCTGCCCATTAAAACAGAGGTAAAGCTCTTGTCTTGATCAAGGGTTCGTTTTCTCTTCCTAAGTGATAAAGTTTATTTAAATTATATATACCAAATAAATATGAACAGTCTAGATCAGTGTTTCCCAACCTTTTTTGTGCCATGCCCCACCTAATTCTTTCTAAAATTCTTATGCCCCCCCTATGTAACATATACTTTTTAATATTAAAAAATTGAATTGTTCACTTAAGAAACTTAAATGGTAGGTTTTAGGAAGAAATCACTAGGAAATTGTTAACGAAACACAGTAAGTAAATTTTCAAAACATATAATGAAAAAC
>JAAAKE020121539.1:2841-15392 GCA_010014785.2 Anisolabis maritima
AGATGAGCTAAGTGTAATGGTATGGGGACTGTTTTAGATGTACATTGGTGAGCGGAAATCCCAAATTCTTCCTTTGTTGTTCGAATATCAATCAATCCTTCTCTCAGAAAATAGTCAAGCAAAAATTATCAATTTTCTTTTGCTAATAAAATTTATATAAATTTTTTTAACTAAGAATAAATTAGTAAATAAGAATTTTTATCAGAAAGAAAGGGATTAATTATACACATAAAATAATTTATGGCGGGACAATGTAGAGAGGAGCACGCAAGCAGGGAAGGACGATTGGACTTTATTTTTTTAAAAAAACGCGTTTCCAATTCTCAATAACGTAGAGGCTTCTCCCCTGGCTCCCTGCTCTTCTCTACATTGTTAATCACAACAGCCATCTTACTACTTCACATCGTAATTTATGGTGGGATTAACTTCTTTTACTAAAAATGAAATTGTTATTTCTGAAATAAAATTTAAATAAATATAGGGATGTAGTCTATTTAGAAGAGAAAGCTCAAAGAAAAAAAAAATTTATTTTAAGTCCCTGTTTGTCTAAAGAAATACACCAGATTACTAGTTCGTTCAGTATCTCATTGGCTGATGAAATCATGTCACTCGGGAACAAGACAAGTGCCCTGAATTCGAATGTTTGACTTATTAGATTTCTTTTAAATAAGTCATTGACATTCTGGGCAGAAGAACTTGTGAAAAAGTGGGGACACCTCAAGGACAAAATTTCAGAAATCGCAAAATATAACAACATCCGTGATCTCTATTGAAGGGTGAACTCATATAGAAAGGCATATCAAAAAACAGGAATGCTTATTATTATAAAATTATTATAGACAAGAGGAGAGGATTACTCAAAGAGCGGAAGAGCTCCTTAAAGCTAGCGCTTCTAGGATTGGAAGGAAGATCTTCAAAAACTTCAAAAAGAGCGCTAAGTCTAGAGTTGGAAGGAAGATCTTCAAAAACTCTGAAAGGAATGGAGTAGGATAAAGTTTATTAATTATAAATTATATTTAATAATAATAAAATTTTTTGTGAGTATCTATTTGCTGGTGGATCAAGCAACCCTTGGCCCCAGGAGACTAACCCGGGATCTCCAGCCTATCCGAGGTATCGGTGTGCTTCTTTTGCACCAGATCACCGAACGTTTGGCCACCCCATTATATACACATTTAATGTAAAAGTTGATCCAAAGAGAAAAATATTTTTCACTTGTCAGCGGCTTTTTAAACCAGCAAGCTGACCTCTAGGCTAAAACCCTACTGTAAGCAGCAGAAACCCTTTCATCGGATTGCAGGGTATATTTAAGTTGGAAGGTTTTTCAAGATGCATTCAATTTATATATGATTCATATAAATCGAATAGATCTCGTAAAACCTTCTAAATAAATTATGCTTTTCGAAAGGGTAAGATCATTTAGATATTTAAGTTCAAATAAAGATAACATCAGGATTGGATGATACTAGTCAGAAAGAGGGATGAAAAGAGGTTGTTTTGAACTTACAAGCTCCTTTAGCGCCAATATAATAATAAATAGAAAATTACTATATAAAGCGGACTAAAATAAAAAAAATATTGGGGAAAATTTAAAAAAATAAATTTAAACAATCCTTTAGATTTTATAGGATTGTTTAGATACATGTATCTTCTATTTAGATTTTTTCCATAGTGTCCACATTTTTTTATCAGATATAAGGATTTTTTAATTTATATTAATTACAGTAATAAATAAATAATAATTTTTAGATAACTACTGAACTAATAAAGAAAAATAATAATAATTTATATATTTAATATTAAAAAAAAAATTGTATAATAGTATTAATTTAAAGTGTTTAGACAAACACCTTCTTGTTCACGGGTGACGTCATGCCCAAGAAAATAAAAAACTTTGGGCTTTTGCGCATGCTGAGCGAACCCCCCTGGATACGGACAAACAAAGGAAGACTGAAATATTTTTATTAATTTCAGGAATTTTTAAGTAAATGTTGAATCCCGCCACAATTACAATATATATGCGTAAAAATAAATTTTCCTATGATTTTCTTAATCATTCACTCAAGGGAAAATACATTGTTTTGTGGAGTAGACAAATAGGTGTGTTTAAGAGGGAAGAAATTATGTGAATCCAAGGTGATTTATAATATACACGTATTTATAATCCTTTACAGAAGAATTTGAATATATTTTACTAAAACATAATTTATATGAGTGGTTGAAGTTATAAACAAAAAAAAAAGGTTTTTTAAAACAAATTTTTTGCATCTGATATTAAATACATTAATAGGAGTGTAAGTCACAAATAGGAGGTAGGTGAGGATAATTTTTTGAGGTGGGGAGGCCAAGATCCTTGATTTCTCCTCCCCAACTTAAAAAAATTTGAATAGTCTTTAGGTAAAGAAGGAAAAAACTTTGTGCCTTAACAGCGAATAATTTTTGACAACTAAAAATTTAATTCATTTTCTAAAATGATATAAGTATTTAAATTAATCCTCCCCCTCTCTCTTTCTCTATTCAAAAAAAGATTTGGTACGCATCAGAATATCTGTTTTTAGATTATTTATAATAAATGACATTTAAAATATTTTTATAATGATAATTTTACTATGATTATTTAAATAGCTTAGCAAAGGGTATATCAGATAAGTAATAATGATGTTGAAAAACTTTTGTTTTTCGGAGCTTCAATCTTATATTCCCTAGGAGTTGTCCTAAAATTTATATTTTGACCAAGGCATGGTTTTTTCTGATTTTTTTGAATTTTGAATTTTGATTTTCTAATGCTGGGTGACCCAATAGCTTGAAATGTGGAGGGCTATATAGAGTTTAATAACATGGACAATGAAAATATCCTCTCGAGAGAAAAGATATTCACTTAAGACCTAATATATAATCTTATATAGTAGAGACTATTCTTTAATAGCTCAGCCTTTTAGGTGAGGATTTAAAATTTTAGATGTTTTTCCAATGTTCAGGTTATTTTTATTAAATAATAAAGAAAATCCCGGATAAACACTATTTTTTTTAAGTTGTAGCCATAAGTTTGCCAGCAGCTGCTGCTGCTGCTGCAGAAGGATGATGTCCAGGAGAACTTGTAGAGGTGTGATGATGATGATGGTGATAAGCTGTCAAATGCGCGGGCGGTTGATAACTATAAGTGCCTGATGACTGTGTTGGGTGATGGTGATGGTGATGATGATGGCCAGAGGTGGGAGCGCTTGTTTGATGATGGTAATGGTTGTTGTTGTTGTTATTATGTGTGTGGTAATTGCTATATCCTAGGTTGTCCTTCTGGTGCTGATGATGGTGATGGAGGTGGTGGTGGTGATCAGGAGGCTCTAGTTTGATATGAGGCACTAGAGATGTATGGCCTAAACAAGGTGCTTCACCGTTGGAGGAAGACGAACCAGCTGAAGCAGTTCGAAGTTCAGGGCTCGGTTTCCCTCCACTCATATTAGAACCTGGAAGGAGAAATGGTTAAGATTTTAATCTGAAGAAAGTAGAGGCAGAGTGGCAGAGAGGAGAAGACGAATCCAAGAATCCTTATTTGTTTTATTTTAGAAGACCTCTAAAAATTTGGTTTCAAAGTGATTTTGTACTTGGATTTGTTCTGAATTTTAGGAAAAAGCTCTAAGAATCGAAAATTCGAATCTTTCTCAAGATTAGAGGAATTCAAGAAATTTCCATGGATCCGTCCCTTCAATAGTAAAAAATAAGAACCTGAAGTAGGAGTGTTGGTATTCGGCTCATTGTTTGTCGTTGGAGAAGATCCGCTATTGGTGGTCCCTCCTCCGCCCCCTCCGGTAGCTTGTCTCGCTTTTGGTTTTCTTTTCCTAGTTTGAATACCGTCCTTTCGCATGGCCAAAGGCCTGTTGATACCATGTAGTTTGTAGTAGAGTCCGCACGCGTTGCAGACTGGTTCGCCGTCATTGTTCCGTCGCCAGAGAGTCGTATTTCGAGTACCACAGTTGCTACAGCAGAGTCCCAGTCGCCGAGATGCCGTCTGCAATGGACCACCGGCCGCCACCGCCGAATAGGTTAAGGCAGCTGCTGCGGCGGCGGCGGCTGCTGCGGCCGCTGCAGACGATGGAGCCGCCGCCCCCGGGCCCTGCACCCACGCATGCATGCACTAACGGGGGGGAGGGTGCACCACACCCTTTCGAACCCTTCTAAGGGGTCTTATCTTGTTATTGTTATTTGATAATAACAAGTTACTAAATTATTTGTTCTCTTTTTCATTAAATCATTATCAAAGACAAATTGAAAAGAAAAACTAAATAATTTTAAAAATTTATTAAATTTTCCGAAATATACTTCAAATCAAATTTTTATCTTTCCAAAAAATAAGAAATTTAAAATTAAATTAATACTAATGAATCAGAAGAAATAAATCGAGGACTTTTAATCGGCTCCAAATCTTTTTATCTCTTTGTAATGTTTTAGATTATGACAACCTCTCTATGATTGTTGGAGATAAGAAATTATTCTATGGCCTTTGAAAATGAGTAATACAGGTCCTCAAAACGGAGACAACTGCAAAATTTTGATCTGATAAGAAGTCCTTGTTTTATTTATTCCAAATTAATTTATGAAGAGTAAAAGAATATACAGAATTTTATTACTAGCTGTTTATGGAGTTTATGGAACCAAAAAAGAATTTGGAACTAAAAAAGAAAAATCTAAAGAATATCTCTATCCAGTAGAATAAAACAAGAGAAGCAAACTGAAATAATTCAACTTCACCAAAACGGTTCGAAACACTGGTTATTGGGCCGCGAAAGTGAGGCGAGAGGGTTCAAGCTCCTAAACTAAATTATTAATAAGCTGAATATTTTTAAAATTTTTTTTGTTTAAAAAATAGTTATAATTTATTTCTTTAAGATTCTAAATTTTTATTTAAAAAATTTGAGTTCTCTCTATAAAAGATACGTTCCGCGGCCCCTCCTGAATTATATCTCTTAAAAGGATTTTCATTTAAAGAATTGATGATAAGAGACTCACCAGACTGACGAGTCTTTTGCTGGGCTTGATTAAAGGCCTGTTCATGCCATTCATCTTGTGATAGAGTCCGCATGCGTTGCACAAATAATGACCTGTTCCGTCCCTACGCCAGAGGGGCGTAGAGATAGCGCCACAATTGACGCATTCTCGACCCTCTCCCAGTTGAAAATCCATGCCAGTGTCTGCAAATTGAAACCAAGGAAAATTTTTAGAAAATTTTTTCTTCGGCATCTAGGTCATTTAGACTCCTAACTTATTTGTATTAAGTGTTGGCCAATATAATTTAAATAAATTTTTGTCTGGAAACGAACCTTTGATCTTTGGTTCGTAAGGCGAGACGAAAATTTTGAAAACTTGAAAAACGTATTATTAATTATTTATTAGCTATTTGATTATATCTTTAATCAAATAATATAGTTTCGTAAATATTTTTGATGAAAAAGAGATTACCTAAAAAATTATCGATGGAAAAGAGGTAGAGAAAGAGGAAAAGCTTAAGAAGTCCTCATTAAGAGAAAGTGAATTTTGGTTTTTCTATTAAAAATTTTATATATTAATATTATATATACTGTAGTATAGGAAAGAATAAAAAAACCCTCAATTTCTAACAAGAGAGATCTAAATGTATATGCCTAAGTCCCTTAAGCTGTCACCAAGTCCGAGTTGAGTTACCGAAATCTTTACTCGGTCATCAATAGATAGAAATAAATATTTCTTTCTATTTTATTATTAAAGACATTAAGCATTATTAATTACCGTAATGATGTGCTGGAGGAGGAGGTCTTTGGAAACCATCGTAGGCTCTCCAGGGTGCTACAGCTACCATAGCTGCTGCATTTTGCGAGGAATAGAATTGTGCTGCAGCAGCTGCTGCAGCCGCCGCAGCAGCTGCCTGTCCCCCAGGAGTGTTACTTGCAGGGTTTCCTGTATCGGATACACCAGTTCCTGTACACCCTGAGCTACTCGAAGAAAATGCCCCTGGGTAACTGCTCTGCGACTCATGGGTCTATGGATTAAAAACGAAAAAATAATTATTAACATGACTAATAAAGAGCAAGCAAAAATTCAATTCCCACAACATTCAAACATATTGAAAAAATGTGAATTATCAAATAAATGTTTGATTTCCCCTCCAAAAAATAAATAAATATCTAGAAAAAGAGAAGAGAGAATGTTACCTGGTGATGAGGCCATCCACTAGCCGAAGGGAAATGTGAAGGAGCAGCAGGTCCGGAGCTCGCGTAGCCATGGTGCACCATCGGCCGATTCGAAGGGACATAAACGGGGCCCTAAACAGCAATTAAAACTCTTCAGAAATATATATCTATTAATAATGTCAAAAATATTAATCTATGAAAGAAATGAACATCGTTGGTTTCATCCTTTCGCTCTTTAGGTCCTATATAGTATTTAAAAAACCCGTCACTGATAAGGATCGTGATCTGGATATACTGTACAAGAGTTAGTTTTAGTACTTTTATACATGTTTTTTAAAAGATATTCCTCCACCACCAATTTAATTTATTCTAATTGAATTACCTATTTCTCTCTGCTCTAAACCACAAGAAACCTTTATTTACATTTTCAAAAATTTAGATCCATTCCATCATCTTTAAAATTAATTATTTAACCTCTCTCTTTCAAGTTATTATCATGTTCTCGAAGAGTAAATAACATTTCCTTTTGTGAAGAATCTTTTGCGACTTATTCCTTACCTAGTAGCCTAATCTGAGCTGAACCCAAACAGGAATTCTATTCCGAATGGAAGGTGACAACTACCATGTCATTTGTCTTTGTCTATTATCAGATCCCTATTAATTTGAATATATTCAATTTTAACGGTATATTTTTAATATGATGTTATTATAACTTATATAACATGCATAACAACTTGTTAGTTAGTATTTTAAAAAATTAAAATCAAAATGAATAAATATTATTAAATTAATTTCCTATCTGCTAACTAACAAACAAATAATTCTAATTAAAAAAACTATACGTGCGGTTTATTTTTAGGTGGGAAAATAAAATAACTTGACCGAAATAATTAAATAAATTATTGTAATAGGCGCGTAATAAATAATCAAACAAAGAGAAAACTTCTTTCAAAATCGGTTCGGATGTGGGGAAATAAAAAATATACGCACTCTCCATTTATTAGATCCTATAAATTAGATGATTAGTGGTTCCAAATTATTGGAAAAGCCACTGAATTATAGCTAAGGCAGAGTTCAGAACCGATATCGTTTCATTCGGGCAATGGATGTTTGTTTGAAATGGTACGATTTATTTTTCATATTTTTATTAAATAGGAATGTCATATGACCAAAATCGGGCAATATGGGAATGTATTTTAAATCTATTAAATTATCCTCTACATATACCAGATGTTGAAAGAGAAAGATTTCGACCTGGTCGCTTTTTATCTCAACAAACTCAAATATTTTCTTTGACGAGACAAAATATGAATGATTTTGAGATAAAAGAGGGTCCAAAATTTCAGCATTATATTTTTTAAATGGTTTATTTCCAGACTGAGTGTGTTGAAATCAATAAAATAAAGGAATAAGAAGGTATTTTACAGCAAAAAGAAGTCCTTGGATGCCAAAGCCGAAAGGAGACGGTTCCGGACAAAATTTATTGGCCCATTTTCAGTCAATGTACATACATTATATGGTATAATAAAACTAAAAATAATTATAATTACATGGTATGAGTTCTTGCTATTATTTATAGTATATATAGGTATATACACTCACTATAAAAGAAATATGTATACATACATTGTATGTATATATGTATAGATACATATCATGACAACTTTGGGCATGATCACAAATAGCCAAAAGTAAGTACTCATACCTTGTAATTATAATTATTTTTAATATTATTGTGCCATATATATAATGTATGTACATTTAATAAGTGATTGAAGATGGACCAATACATTTTGTCTGGAACGTCTCTTTTCGGCTTTTGGCATCCATCCTTTTTGCTGCAAACTGCCTTCTTATTCCTTTATCGGCCTCTAACAGCAACTGACTACTAATCAATATAATCAATAAGAATAACTCAACTAGATTCAAGTAAGTGTAAAATGCTCAATGGTACCGGACTTTTTTTAATTCGAACCAAAAACTTATTAATACAAATAATGACTTGATGACGTGCCATCAATTTATCTTTATATCGAAAAGGTAGTTTGCAAATTTTTCTTCTTGAATTTTTTTCAGTCAGTTAAATTTCCATACGCGTGCAATAGGATCGCCACATGTGTTCTAGTTTAGAGGTTCATGCACATTATTTCAGAATATTTCTATGGTTCCTTAGGTCAGAAGTAAGCTTAACTTAATTTTTTATAACTAAAATATGCATGTAATTTGCAATCAAAATAAATTTAGGAAATTTTCGCGGCCTTCCTATAAGCCAATAATAGCGCATCAAGACGCCAATCAGTACCGTAAATAAGTTAAACCCTCGCGGTATTTACATGAGTATTTTAAATCACCTTATGAACGCGACTATCGAGTAAGCAAGCTCGATACTAAGCGATTAACCAAAAGGGAAAAAATATAATAATATGAATCAGACAGCTGAAGAAAGCGCACTCAAAGGGTTGAGGCCTCCCACTCCACAGGGTCTGCCAGGGCAGTAATTACGTCACTAAAATCGAAGTAATAAAAAATTTAATGATAATGTTCTAAATGAATGAAGGTCTATTTGGGGGGGCGGATTACTTAGGGTAGGGGGTAAATCACACTTCCCCTTCCCTTTGTTACCCCTCATACATATATTGTGGGGAAGTAGGGAGAAAAAGGGGAGGGCAATCAGTGGGTGCTGAAGTACTCACGCCTATGAGGTTCATTTCGGGCAGCCAAGGAGGAAGGACAGATAGAGACTGAATGCAGAACGCTTGTGCCTACCTGAGCCGAGTAGCTGCTTGTCACGGTGTGCGTAGCCGGTGGACCGTCACTTGAGGCTCCACCCACCGTAGTCGCCGATGCTCCACCTCCGGCCCCACCTCCACCGTATGAGCTGAACATGGACGTCGATGATGCTACTTCGTCCTCGTCGGCCTGCAACATAAAAAACCGGGGCAAACCAACGCATTATTATAATAATCCTATCAAAGGTAATTGGGCACAATAAAATTAAATTAGCCAAAAAAATTTATTTACATTAATTACGTCAAATAATTTGAATTTAATGAATTAAAGATATAAAAAATTTACATAAATAATTAAAAATTAACAAAAAATAAAAAAAAAAAAGAATTTATAGGTAGTTTATTCTAAAGTGGTGAATTGAGGGGGGAGGGGGATTTTTTCTCTTCTTTTTAATGACAAAACTAATTATTATACATCCTTCCGTTTTTTAAAATTTTATTTACGAAAATATGAAATGTAATAAGAGCTGAAGTACTCAGAACTAAAAATAGTGGAAATAAATTTCAAGCACTCCCTGTATTTTTTTACTTCAAATACTTTTAAACTTAATGTGGCAATTTTCTTGATTCCACTGCAATTGGGCATTTGAAAAAAAAAAAAAATCGGGAGTGGCCTACCTTCTACTCTCTTGTATACACATATATAGGGAAAGTAGTTTATCTATATATAGTATATTAACAAGTAAATTAGCCCTGTCCCTTGCTTCACAAACCAAAGGTTAGTCGTTCGCTTCTCGACCTGAACAACAAAAATTTATTTATATTGGCCTCCATTTGAAATAAATAAATAAGGACGGAGTCTAAAAGACCACAATTGTCAAAGAAAAACTTAAAAAAAAAAAAAAAAAAACTAAATTAGATCAAATTATTTTAGAAAAAAGTTTCAGGTAAAGTACCACTTGCGGTTGTCGGAAATAGCCTAAAAGTTGATTAGGCTCTACGATTTTGTTGGAATGTACATAAGAAACATTTTGTTAATCTACAATAAAGCGTGCTTGAGTTATCGTATTGAAGAACATACACACATATACGCGTAATTCGAAAAAGGTATTTTCGGACTCAGGGAAATTCCAAACGTCAAGAACAATCAAAGCCTTGAGATCGAATTTTTGCACGATTACAATACTTTCCCTAAATTGTCTCAGATCGCGCATTAAATATATTAATTCTAACGATAGTTGTTAAACAATAAAATTAGTAGATAATGTACAATATTCACCATGATAACATTATGTAAGCAAAAAAATCTTACTATACGGGGTTACTATTCTAAGGCAGGCGCATTCATTATAACTCTGGACTGCATGCGGATCAGAAGGCGCTGTTTGAACAGCTTTGACTTAAATACTCAAAAAATCGTAAGTGTACTTACATATTAATAGGAAAGAAAAATAAAAATTCACTAATATCATCATCTAATGAAAATTGTAGACATTCAATTCTCAAAAGTTCAGTGGATTCAAAATTACTTCTCTATAACCAGCTCAGTGGTTTCCAGTAAAAAATCAAAAACACAAATAAGTTATATATTATTTTAAGGGCATTATTTGCCCTATCTATCTGTGCTAAAAGTTTTACTTTTAACTAGAGTTTAAGTTGTTTATCTTTTTGTTGAAAAAATCAAAAATTCGCTCAATTTTTTTATATGAA
This sequence comes from Anisolabis maritima, assembly GCA_010014785.2. Taxonomy (NCBI): domain Eukaryota; kingdom Metazoa; phylum Arthropoda; class Insecta; order Dermaptera; family Anisolabididae; genus Anisolabis; species Anisolabis maritima. The sequence continues at coordinate 13,442 of JAAAKE020121539.1, forward strand.
TTCAAATTAGGCACAAGAGCGGCAGAGACGAACCGAAAAGTTAACTAGGCTTTTGGTGAAGGTACTGCTAATGAAAGAACTGTACGTCGTGGGTTCAAAAAAATTCGAAACGGTGAAGAAATCCTCCTGGACGAGAAGGGTCGGGGTCGCCCTGGCGCTGTCGATAATGGACAATTGAAGCAAATTGTTGAAGCTGACCCATCGAAAGCGATTCGAGAACTTGCAGAATAGCTGCAAGTTCACTATTCGTCACCATTTGCAAGAGCTGGGAAAAGTGAAAAAGCTCGACAAATGGGTTCCACTTGAACTCACAGTAATGAACAAAAATCGTCGTTTTGAAATTTGCTCTTCCCTTCTTTTGCGCAACAAAAATAACCCATTTATTGTGACCTATGATGAGAAATGGGTGCTCTACGATAACAGAAAACGTTTGGGTTAAAAGTTGGACAAAGATGATAAGCAGAAACATTTTCTTAAGCCGGATTTGCACCCGAAAAAGATCATGTTGAATCTATGGTGGTCTTGTGCAGGCTTAATCCACTATAACTTATTAAAACCGGGTGAAACAATAACTGCCGAGAAGTACTATAGAGAAATAGATGAAATGCACCAGCTTTTGCAAAAGCAGTGCCCAGCATTAATAAACAGAAAAGGACCGATTCTAATTCATGATAACGCCTACATGTTGCAGGGGTCACCCTGCAAAAATTGAACGAACTTGAAGACGAAAGTCTGCCTCATCAGCCCTATTCTCCAGATCTCTCCCAGACTGATTTGATTTTCATTTGTTCGCACATTTAACGAACTTCCTGGGAGAGTGTTTATAAACCAGACCGATGCCGAAATTTCGTTTAAAGATTTCATCGAATCTAGAGAAGCGAACTTTTTCGTAAAAGGCATTAATAAGCTCTTTCACGTTGACAAAAGTGTATAGACCAAAACGGTTCTTACTTAGATTAAAACGGTTAAGTAGAACTGGAGATTTTTGTGTTTAAAGTTTTGCATTAAAAAAGGACATTATTTTTGCAACAACCGAATCTTTTCTAAGACATTAGGTTTAATAGAGTTCACCCATTATTCCCCAAGTCTTTGTTAAGTTTGTATTTTAAACTTTTTTTTTGAAATGTACTTAACTCTCAAATATTCTTAAATGAAGAAGATATTCGCTTTTCATAAACATTAATACTTTGACAAAACATGGAATTAGAATATTTAATAATATAGAGAAAAATACTCAAATGACTTAGAATTTCCCACAATTGGATACTCAGAAAAATAACGTAGGAACATTTCGGATCCCTCTACGTAGTCCTAGCTTTACTACTTAATTAGTTTCAAAGAGAAGAAACGACAGACCCAGATAAGAAAAATGTAGCCCTTCACCATTTAAATTAAGCGGAGTAAGCTTATGATTCTCGAGATGTGCTTCAATAGTATAGAGCAGGGGTCCCCAAACTACTGTCCGCGGGACGTCTACCCGAACTGCTTTCATCTGGCACGGGAAAAAGCTCAGATCGGCGATTATATATTTTTTGGAATCTCTATGAACCTTTTCGAGAATGAAATATATAAAATCACAATAGACGATAAATTTATCTAATGAACAAGTCGCTTCTATTTAAGTAAATAATAATTTAATACATATGAAGTAATTTGGTTTTTCTAAAAAAAAGTGGCCCTGGCTTTATTTCTGCTTTGTTGGCTCGCGGACAAAAGGATTGGAGAAGTCTGGTATAGAACAACATCCATTATATTCTTGTATTATATTCATTCATTCTCTTTATAAATAGGAATATGGTGAGCCTTGAACAAAAAATTATTTCAAATTAGTTTCTTTTCCAAAAATGTTAAGATTCATAAGTTGAAAAAAGTAGCTATATGGTCAAGAGCTACTAATTTATAACAACATAACGCTATTCATCTTCATTGCCCAAATATTAAATGTGAGCTG
>JAAAKE020121550.1:0-15391 GCA_010014785.2 Anisolabis maritima
TTTTTTTTTTGCGGCCCACCTAAAGTTAAGCATTGTTTATTTGGCCCAAGTTAGCTTTTGAGTTTGACACCCCTGGTGTATATATATATATTTCTTAACTTAATTTTTACACGATCCGGGAAAAAATGTTTTATCCAAACACTTTATGGCAGCTTGATAATTAGTTTTTTTTTTGAGATTATTCTTAGATTAAACATCTTACATTTGAAGGTTATTTATCTATATTATTATAATTTTTATAAATCCATGTCATCTTGGTTATACGTAACAATGACACACTGCTAACACATTTAACCATTAGACATTTGTTCCTTAGAGCAGAAGGAAAGATCATTACCTAAAGGCCACCTCCCTCCCGCCCTGAGTGATAAAATTTATTGTCTATCAGTTAATTTAAATAAACATGGAAAAATGAAAGTTATCCTACTCCTATATACTGGTAATATAATAAATATATTATATATAGGTAAATGATCTTCGATGCCGGAAGGCAAAAAAATAGACTAGTAGCGGGGATAATATATTTTTTTTTTTAAGTATTTTTGACATCAAATACACTTTAATGGACAAAGGCAGACAAGGGCAGCCAAAATGAAAGTCTATGAATGCTATACCAATCTTCCGGAGACATTTCGGATCCTCTATTTAAAAATGATCATCAGGCCTCCGTCATGAAATGAATGTTAAAAGAAACATTGATTACTACCCATTATTCCCCCCTCTATCCCTAATAACAATACCACCCAATTTTTACAAATATTTTTTTATTTTCTTCTTTTTATAATTAATATAACTCACGATTTATTTGAATAAAAATCAATTTTATTATTGATTTTTCTTCTTATTCTTTATTCTCATATTCCAGATAAGGTGGGCTAGTGAACAAGCTGGAACCTGCACGAGACCAACTCAGACCGACGCTTCAAGGCTTCTTTGTCCTCCGTGAGCCTTGAGAAGGCCTTTAGTTCACACCGTTTTCTCGCTGCTGCTCTCCAGGATTTCCTTTCAAAATTTGTCTGTTTTTGTAAGTACATCTTTAATTTCTAATTAGACTTTTATTTATTTATTTATTTAAGGCCTTTGATTGAAAAAAATTTTTTGCTCAAAATTGGCCATATGAATATAATGATGGTTTCGTATCTGAGTAAAATATATGATTAGTAATATATCTTATATACGCATGTCTTAATAATATTCATATATTTTGCTCACATATGAAACCATCATTATATTCATAAGAAGACCTAACAATATATTAATACATATGTATTTATTTAAAATATTAAACGTGTAGTACATATGATATTCATATGACCAACTTTGAGCAAAAATTTTTTAAAAGGCTGATGATGGTTCTTAAATATAAGAACCGAAACATCATCAGAAGATTGATATATAGATTCAGAGACTTTCATTTTGGTTGTTCCTCTCTGCTTTTTTTCATTAATCTCAGCATCTACTCCTATTTAGTATATAATATTACTTATATAGACTATATATTATGATACATATTATCGAGGTATATTTATTTATATCAATTGATATTTAATGGATGCAAAAAATAACATTTTCATCGAACCTGAGATCCTAACTCACATTCTTTGGCTTATTAATTTTGACAATATCTCTAATTCTCGGATATGTATTAATGTTAAAATGGATTGAAAAATTTATAAATGGAAAAAAGTGAAACAAAAAAATCAAAATTATAAATCTTAATTGAGGCCCAAATTTACGAAAGGTTTGGTTAATTCCCTTCAAGTCAAGTTGCCATTGGCGTTCTTTAAATGAAGACCTCGAACTCAAAGATTCCATCTGGATAAATGGTTGTTTTATTAGTTAATACATTGGAAGCTTTAAACAAACGATTCGCACGCCTATAGAATAAAAAAAATAATTAAGTTCCCCCAAATTAAATGTATCGTTTGATTTCGGTCCCTTAGAACACTTAGGTCCCCTCCTGAAACAATTTTTTTTAATTCGTTGCCATCAATTATATTTAAATTGTCTTCTGTGATTTATGCAAGTCGGCGTCCTTTTATAAGAATTAGTCGGTAGGAGGGTGGGCATTGTGCCAATCACAGTAACTTTAACACACAAGAACTTGCTCTCTGAGGAGGTTTGGTTGGATTTAGCATTATTTTTTCATAACTACTATAAACAATATAAAATTTTATATTTTTGTTTATCGACAAACATTAAATTTCTGGAAACATGTTTCGTATTACACAGCAACATACCTAGGATTATTTTTCAGGAGGAAGGGGCAGAACAATTTAAAAAATTACCCTGTTAAAGATTAATTATCTAGGTCAGTGGTTCCCAATCGCCGGTCCGTTTCGGTTATATTATTTATTTCAGATTGTACTTTTTCAATGTAACAGTTTATTCATTCATTTTGAGAAATTTTTTACCTAACTCATGCCCGAAAAAATCTTAGGTCGTCGAAAGAAAAAGTTTTGGAACTGTTGATCTGGATTTTTAGGTCTCCGCAATTCTCACATGTTATTTATTTTTCATAGCTCTTCTTTCTTCCTCTCTTTACTCTCCCCTTTTCTTGGATCGGTTGATTCCAAATCTTAATTTATTCAATTCAGTTCAATAATTATGTAATAATTATATCATTTGGTTTTAAAAATATTTCATGAGTATATTTTTGCTGGTGGATTAATCGACCCCTGGCCCCTGGGAGTTGAACCCAAGATCCACAGCCAATCCGGGGCATTAGTGTGCTTCTTTTGCATCAGACCACCGGACGCTCGACTAAACCAGCAAAACTTACTCATCCTCGGTATATATCTAGATCGTATGCCCCTCGTGAAAAATGATGAAATAAAAATTTTTCACTTAATAAATAATGGAAATAACGTGATTTTGTTTAAATGACGAGTAATTATTAAATTTCTTTTTATAAAACCTTTGAGATAATAATGTATGAATTTGATTATGAATCATATTCAGGGAGGGGGGAGCTTATAAAATAAAACCTTCAAGTTCTTTCTTACGAAAAATTGGCTCTCCTAAAAATTTTTTTGGGTAGTGCCTGCGTATACCCATATTACATTTAAAATAATTGCGATTATTGTAAATTTGTTATTCTAGCCATCCATTCAATTATATATTTTGAATAAATAAATGAATCAGAGTCGATGCTAAGGGGAGGAGGGGGGGAGGGGGGTTTAAAAGTTTTTATGAGAAGAAGTATGAATAGAGTAAATGCCCTTAAAGATAAACTGGTTTTAAAATTAATTTATTGTTAAGTAAGATTATTATTTTAGTGGTTCAAAAGAATTAAATAAAAAATAATTATTTTAATATTTTTACGTGCAATGAGGGGGAGTATACCCCCACCCATGCTTCCTGCTATGTAATAAAGAATAAATATAAGAAACCTCGATTAACGACTCCCTCTATCCCCAATGACAATAGCAGACAATTTTTACAAATATTCAATTTTTTAATTTTCTTCTTTCTATAAAAAGAATAACACACGATTTATTTGGATAAAAATCAATTCCATTATCGATTTTCTTTCTTATTCTTTATTCTCTTATGACAAGCTGGAACCTGCACGAAACCAACTCAGACCAACGCCTCGAGACTTCTTTATTCTCAGTGAGCCTGGAGAAGGCCTCCTGTTCATATCGTTTTCTCGCGGCTGCTCTCCAGGATTTCCCTCCAAAATTTGGCAGTTTTTGTAAGTACTTCTTTAATTTTATTTATTTAAGTCTAATAAATATTCAAATATTATTTGAGAAAAATTTCTTTTAAATTATAAATTCATAAATAAATTAGTATAACATTCCTATTCTTTATTATCATCTCATCTTAATTTCTTTAATCCCTCCTTTTAATAAATTAAAAATAAGTAAAACAAACTCTATATTTTGTTTCATCTTAATTAATAATTAAATTTGCATAGAATTCCAAAATAGTAAATTTTGTAGTATATTAAAAATTATACAATTTGATTAATTTCACAAACATCTTTTAATTATCTATTAAAATAAAACAAGCCGGCACAATTGGTCTAGGCGAAGAGGAACAGCTACCAAGATCATTGAAGTCAAGCAGAGCCAATCACCATTGAACCTCGGATTGTGACCGCCGCCAGACACCAATATTTATCATATATATAGTAGTCGATAAGGATCTATCTAATTAAATAAAAAAAAGACAAAACTTTATTTTTAATACGCAAATTCAAAATTCGCATTCATACTTTAACCTAACGAACACATATAATAATATTATTAATAATAATCGGATGATATGAAAAAGAAGTAGCTCTTTTTCATTTATTATTATTTATTCTCTAAGCTCACATTTTAGTCATATACCGTATATATATAATTATTAAAATTATTCTAAAGACATTTTTTAAATATAAAAGGCATATCAGAATTTTCATTAGCGAAAAGCTCTTATATCCTTTTCTCAACTATACTATCCCAACTATAAAATACTATAGTCATGGGTTAGAGGGGTCAACTGCTTGTTGGGCACTTGTAAGAAGACTCAGACCCTTTTTACTCGGAAACCTTATCAACATTTATTTGTGATGCAGCTAATTAATTAATTTGAATTAGGGACATGAATCCGGGAATCCCTTTCTTAATTAAAAAAAAAAAAAAAATTTTTTGAATTTGAGTTCTTTTTTCTAATTTATCTTGTTTTTCATAGTGAAATTTTCTCTCGTTATCTAATAATTAAAGATGCTTATAAAAGTTCTCTTTTGCAGATTTAACTCTCTTCAGCAAGAAAAGGACTTGTCACTGATTACGAATAATCTTCATTTATTCATAAAAGGTGAGTATTTTATATTATTTTAACTTTTTTAATGCCCTCTATTAGCTAAATAAGACCAATTTTTTTTCCAATTATAATTATAATTTTTAAGTTAAATTCATATAACTTTTAGTTTTATGTTATTCATTATTCAAATTGAATATAAAATATTTCATTTAAATATTAATTTCTCTATAAATTCGATATTGTACTATTTATTTTCCCAATTTCATAAATGGATAAATTTATTTTTTAATTTATTCTTACAAAGAAATGAAACTTCAGAATGATTCTCCTCTATTCCTTTTAAAAGAAATTAAAAGATTAATCGTTTGGAAATTTACTTGACAAGCAATAAATTTAATGAAGAAAAAAATAAAATGTGCTTCTATATATTTTTTATTTTAATTAATGAAATACTATCTACCTTAGGGATAAGTACACTAAAAGGCAATTAATTACTTTACATGATGTTAGAGAGGGTTACTATTTCGTCGTATAACTCAATGATTAATTATTTTTTAACCCTCTCATATTGAAATTTACGATCATACTAATTTGACTTTTTCTAGTTTTTTTTCTTATAGGTATGAATTCATTGAATAAGTAAAAATGAATAGAACATGCGTATTAGAAAGTGCATTTTATATTTGCATTAGCGCCTTTTTGACTGACCAGAGTATTTATAATATTTACTTATAAATATTTATTATTAATTTAAACCTTTCGCATTATTTTTATCCATTAAATTAAAGCATGATCAATGAATGAACCCTTGGAATATTTGTAACATAATGTCTCTTGGTTTCTGAACAAATAGCGTCCGATTTAATTTTTTTTCAACCCCTTCACCTATTTTAATCCATTTAACCTATTTACTAAATATGCTGGGATAATAAATATTCGGATACATACTATTCAATAATTTTTATACTGATTTTGGAGTTTAGCAGAATATGACAAAATCAAAGAAACAAAAATTTCATTGCTACATTATAACCTTTTGCTGCAAAAAATTTTAACATCACAAAATTAGTGATTAAAATTTGCTTTGATTTTCCCATTTTTTTTTTAAGTTTTATAATAGCCGTATTAAGATAAATCTGAGCTGGTTTATCATTTATCTCTGATTTCTGGGAGAGCAAAAAGCTTAAAAAAAATTAATAAATTAAGATATAATTTGAATTGGTTTTGAAAAGTATTAACCAATCATCCAGATTATACAAGATGAGCTCTCTATCTCTGCTATTTTTCAGAAAAGAAGGTGCTAAAAGTCAAACTATATGTTTTGCTTTTTCCCTTAACCAACTTCTATAAAATATTGCCTCATGTCTATATCTGAGGAGGCGATTAACCAAAGGGATAAAGCAGTTAAGTTTATAATTGTAAGTTGAAGGCAATTCGGATTCAAATCCATCTAATGACAAAAATATACCCAATTTATGACACTTCCTTCTGCGGAAGGAAACGAAAACCCACCCTAGTATGACCCCATCTCTAGAGTAACCACAGTGTCCCTGACACATATTACTTAAGAGAATTGAGAGCTTATATCTAGTTGAACCCGTTTGCAAGAAAATTTTTTGGATGCGGAACTAGTTAAAAAAAGTAAAAAAGAGTGAATATTGATTTTTATTAGTACTCTAACATTACTCTATTTTCAAATCACTACGCAGACTATGGCCAGACAGTACGGAAAGAGAGAAAAAAGAGAAAAACGGAGATATCAGGCCAACTTTCTTTATTCGAGCAAAGAGCAAGGTTTCGGTCCTTAGATTGGGACCATCCTCAGGCTCCTTAGTTCAATCACCCAATATTAAAAATTTGTTTCTCATAAGATTGGTAAATAGATTTGGTAATGTTTTTTTTTTTATCAAGACATTAACATGCCTTCTTAGGCGGAGCACCTCATGCGTTATGAGAAACAAATTTTTAACTTTGTATGATTGAACTAAGGAGTCTGAGGATGATCCCAATCTAAGGATCGAAACGTCACTCTTTGTTCGAATAAAAGAAGTTGGCCTGTTATCTTCGTTTTTCTCTTTTCTTTCACTCTCCCTGAATTACTGTATTTATTAAGATAGGAATGTTTTTAAAACAATTTCTTAAGATTAAATTTAAGAAGATCCCCTTGAAAGAATCAATACTTTCTTCCTTTCTCTGTTTTTTTTTAAGTTGTTTCGGTATCTGAGGCCATGGAAACTTTAAACAATTCAATTATATTTTCCGATACATTTACACATTCACCATATTATCCAGGCATATTTACGAGGTGGTCTGAAAAATTTCCGACCCATCACCTTCGTAAACAATTATTTTGCAGAGAAAGACACCGAGTACTATTTGGACGGGTTAAAGAGATGGGAGCATCACTGGGAGAAGTGTGTAGACTTAGAAGGAGACTATGTAGAAAAAAATAAATAGATTTGAAGAAAAAATGTCTTGTATCTTTGTTAGGTCGGAAAATTTTCAGGCCACCCTTATATTTGTATCCATTGGTATTCAATTCGTTTTGATCGGACTGTCATAGATCTGAATTCACATCCCATGATTTTTAAGATTATCAATATTAACAATGCCAATTGCTCTAATGTTCAAATGGGTGTTCTCTTAAAAATAAATTTTTATTACCTTTCATTGTTCATTTGAGACCTATTCAAAAATAATTTTCTATTAATATTTTTTCTACAATAATATTTATAGCTAGATCTGATCTGGCTTGATTATTTTGTTTTTGAAATGAAAATTTGTGCAAAGATACATAAATTTTCTTGTTTTTGCTTGCTGGAAGTTAGGCAAAACAATAACATTATTAATGGATTTTTTTGGATTAATTGCACGAGAATTTATAAGATGGATGGATGGATAATTATTAAAATTCATTAATGGATTGGTCATTTTTGTTGCAAGGCATCTTTTGGTAAGCAAAAACGCATTCCAATGTATGACAATTAAAGGCAAACATTCTAAATTTTCTACGTGAATATAGTTTAAAAGATAGCGGCTGTATGATTTAAGTAGTTGTTATTGAAGGGGTGACAGCCAGGTTGGAATAAATGCGAAAAAAAAAGAAAAATGCTGAATTCTTCTCTCATTCCTTTATTGCTAAGAGACGTTTGGATATATATAACGGTCTCTTAACAATAAAAGATTGAGAGAGGAACCTTTTTTCACCTTTATTCCAACCTGGCTGCCACCAATCCAAAAGCAACTATTTTAAGTTTACTTTCCACTCAGAAGGGGGACATTATTTGAAAACTAAAATGACCAAATTTCACTTAAATCTATTGTTTTCTAATTATTATGAATAACTTAAAAATGTAAATTTATTAGCATTTTCAAGTTTAAATAATATATCATTGACTTAGTGAGATGGATGCATCCCTCACACTCTCACTTTAAAGCCAAATCATAAGAAAATCAATGAAAATGTTAAAAATAGCATAAACAAGGTAAAAAATTAATTTCAAAAAATATTAAAGTATCTCTACCCCCTCCCCCACTCCCATAAAACATAACTTCTTCTTTTCTCGCTCCCCAGGACGAGGGCATTAAACTTGACAACGTTACTCAATTGATTTCAAATTAACCTAGCAAGATTTTAATGTTTTCAAATGGTGAATTATTAATATAAACTTTGAAAAAAAAAATTTTTTTTTTTGATAAGAACAGTCGGAGAGAGAGAGGAGAAATAAAAAAAAATATTTCATTTATCAACTTTTCGAACATCTGTATTATACTTTATTAGGAATTGTTAAATTTATTTACAAATTATAATTCGGATCCCTAAAATTCATTTAAACCAATTGATATAAATAAATATGCCTAAATAATATGTAATGGAATTGTTTTAAATCTGCATGTCCTCAAATACCTAAATTACAAAAAAAAAAAATCTTCCCATACTATAATGAAGGTTTATTAATTATAAAGTATCTTTGAAAATTTAAAATTAAATTATTATTAATGAAATTAAAAAAATAAAATAAATTAAAATATTTTTAATTATTAGTAAAAAAAATATTTTCACTTCTCACTATGTTATAAATAGAAGAAATTTTTGTAAAAAAAAATATGAAAAATATCTTCAAATAATATTCTAGAAAAGCTAACTCCATTGGGGTTTGAAAAATTTTTGCTAACCAATACATACCTTTCTGGAAGTTGTAAGTTGTAACTCGGCCTGACTAGAGAGAACACGAAAATGTTCAAACTCACTGAGCGTAAGGAAGAAAGAAAACCAAATTGTGAAATCACAAGAGGTGTAGTGAAAATGATTTGAGGTGATGAATTGGGATGAATGAAGGCAGCGATGCGTCCGGATGGCCGGTCGCAAACAGTCTGAGAGCCCGGGGGCCCAGCAATCATCATTTTCCTGAACGACGACGACGAAGAGGACAACGACGACATCGACGACGACGATGATGACGATATTTAGGGGGGGGGGGAGGATTGACTGACACTTGGTTTTAATTGACAGACAATCTGACACCCCCCTTCTCTCTCTCTCTTTGAGAGGAGAGGCCTTAACGATTGTGCAAAATAATGAAAGGAAGACACACCTCCCTCATCAACAGACCCCGTCATCAGTTTTATTGAACCAAATTAAATCCATTTGTCGCTAGAGAACAGAAGAAACATCTTTATTTATTAGCATGGATTCATTCTTCTCCCTCTTTAAATTTTATCAAATACTGGCGTAGTCAAAGAGAGTGGAGTCATAGGATTTTTATTTTTTTAAGACAAAAATATACTATATTAACTTATAATTGAAGGCAATTTTTTTCCAAAACAATTATTCTGACCATTTTTAATTTATTTTAATTAATTTAAGATGCTACACGTATTATTACACCCCATGGTACTAGGCGATACAAGACCTTGAAACCTATCCCACCCCCTAAAAATTTTAATTTAGTCATTGACTATAATGAAAGAATATAGGAAAATTTCAATACTTAGAATAAAATAAAATCTACCTGAATTGATTGCTAATAAATATTATTAATATTTTATTTCACTTTTTTTAAATAAAATAAATAAATATTGATATATTTTATCTGCTGTAGAGTTTCTTAAATTATATTAATATATGTTACCTGTTTTTTTATTTTTATTTTTATTTTTTTTATTTTTTATAATTCTTTAAAAAAAATTTTATATTGCTTTAGAGGAAAGGTTCGATTAATTTTTGGTACAAGATTTCGAGATTTAAAATAAGAGGGAAAAGGGGGTTTATTTTAGTGGACAATATTTAAATTCGATTAATAATTATTTTTGTATATTCAAATTTTTACGATTTTTCACCACTCTTGTGGCAAGGCACGTTGCCGTTGCCTTTAATCCTTCTAATTTTAAAATTGTTTGTGACTTTTTTAATTTTATATTCTATAGTGATGAGTTAAAAATCTAAAGATATCACCCATTATTCATCGAAATTATGTTGCTTCATTATAGCTCATTAGCTGGAGTATAGGTAAAGAAATAAATGAATTTTTTTAGCCTTTTCGGCAATTGAGACCATATAAACTTTTAAGCAATTTAATTATATTTATTTACGATATTATATTATCCAGACATATTTATTTTTCCTCATTGGAATCTAAATGTTTAAATAAATTGTGATTAGACTGCCGAAACGTTTCATTTTTTGGGAGTTTAATTTCGATAGAGGCTACCTTACTGGCTGACTTCCTCCCTTTTCACATATCTCTGATCTGTGTATAGCCACCCATCTCATCGTGAATATATTTTTTTTTTATATCGACAACACTAATTCTGCGACGATAGTTTTAACTAAGAAAATATTTTTTAGAGAGGGTATACTATAATTGAAAAATCTGGTGTGACGACCGCACATAACACAGCTTTCTTAAAGTAAGGAAAATTGTGTGATGTGCTGTCACACCAGATTTTTTGCCTCTGCACCTTAACCTGTTCGTATTTTTAATATACTTTTCATTTTTAGAGATTTTTTGTTTTGGTGTTTTAATCAATAATCAATATTTAAAAAAAAATTTAATTAATTAAATTGGCAATTTTTTTTTATTAAAAAAAAATCTATTTTGGCATAGGAGGCCATTTAGACTCCTTATTTATTTCTATTAGTTGGTAACCAATATGACTTAAATAAATTTTTGTCGCTCAAGAAGGGAAGCAAACTACTAATCTTTGGTATATGAGGCAGGTGGTAGGGCTAAATTGGCAATAATTATATTTTGTTTTTTATCTACTTTTTTAAATTTATACTCTTTTCGGCATCTAAGGCCATTTAGAGTTTATAATTTTTCAATTTAGTATACATACAATATCTTCTCTTCTCTATCCGTATAAAAGGTTTTATCAAACTTAAGAACTAAAAAGCCGGCGGGAGAGGAGAGCAACAGTCACTAAGATCTTTGTTGACAAGCAAGGTCTTGCAGTGCTGAACTTCGGATGGGTGGCCTCAGGAATAAGACTGTTGAACTCACGCTGGAAGCCAGCGATAATTTATTATTTATACGTTTAAATTGAAAAATTATAAACTCTAAATGGCCTTAGTTGTTGAAAAGAGTGTAAATAAATAAAAAAAAGAATTAAAAAAATTTACATTTTGTTACGAGTTATCCTAGTTTTTCTAAGGAAATGATGGCCCCACACTATATGAGGAAAATGATTAATACATCTTAAAGATTATCTCATGTATTATATGTACAGCCAATTTAATCAAAAAAAGAAAAAATTACAAAAACCTAATAACATAATAATAAGAACAAGAGTAAAGTGGGCACCAAACAATTTTGAGGACAAAAAGGCTTAATATATTTTTTTTTTAATATATTTAAAAAAATAATTTTTTACGAATTTAATGAATCAAAATCGTAAGAGCTAATTTTGGAAAAATCGAAAAAAAAAACATCTAAACACTAAAACATCAGTAGTAGTAGTACTCTTTGGCCGATTTTATTGAAAAGCTTCGAGGTACATGCTTGAATATAAAATTTCAGCCTCGTATGTTTTTTGATTTTTGAGATATCTTGTTCACATACACGCAGCAAACCATCTTACGAGACCCATTTTTTTCGACTTAGGGGACTTCAAAACGTGTATTTCCGTTGAAATTTCGACATCGATTTTTTTTGCGATCACAAGACTTTCTCATATATATTTAATTTTTAGATAAGAAAAAATAAAAGGGATCTCGCAAAATGATCTGTCTGTATGTGGGCAAGATTTCTCAAAAACGAAAAAAACGCTCGAGGCTCAACTTTATATTACCCTATAGGTACCCTCGTGGCTTGCACCTCGAAGCTTTTCAATAGTGTCTGCCAAAGAGTTCTAGTACTTTACTGATGTACTTTTTTTTTTTTAGTTTTTTTCGATTTTCTCAAAATTCGCCCTAACGATTTTGATGAAAATTCATAAAACAGTTATTTGATGATCTCCCTCGAGATTATCAAATTTATATTATTTTCCAAGAGTCTCATGGAAAAAACGGACTCAGGTTCCCGCTCTCAAAGTCAAGTTTACATTTCATACGAGGGAAGGCAAATATGCAATAACAAAGTCATTTTCCTCACTTCGTTCGGTTAATAATATCTTCCGGTTTAGTTAATAATTAAAGTTCAACTTCTGAGTTGATATGAACCGTTTATTATAAAGAATTGGGAAAATACAGTGAGTTTCAATTTCAAAGGCCCTTAACTTTCCTTCTAAATACTTTTTTGTCAGGCTATAGAATATTTCATATTTTATTAAAATTAACCAACCATTTTTTATGAGGACTACTACTAGCCTTTTTCCATCAATAGTTTTAAGGCTATTTCATATTTTCCAAGCTTAGTTCATCTCATCATGATATTAATTTTATTCACCTAATTCACACAATATACAAATGAAGCGGTCATTAATGAAAGAATTCTTGGTCGGATGCTTTTATTGACTTGATGGAGACAGATCGTTTCTCCTCATATCAAAATGGCATTGGCATCGGTTTTTTTTTCGAAACCTTTCAATTTAAACTTTTGGAGGTCATTGCCAAAATCATTCCGACTTGATTTGTAGTCCCTTGGGGCCAAGGTCTCCCTCAGGAGCACCTTCTGAGCCAATTAGGGTCAGGCTCTATTTATTTCTATTTCTCTCCCGAGACCCCCCTCTCTCTCTTAAAATTTAAATTCACTTTAGATTCAAATCTTCCTTATTTTTATTTTTTAAACGTTAAGATTATATTTTCAAATATTTTATATTTTAAGGGACATAGGGCGACTATATCTCACTTTTCAAAACGTCTCAAATTCAAACAAGGAATAATTTAATTCATTTTTTTTTTATTTTTCCTTCCTTTAAATTTTAATATATGTCTAATGTTAAGGGGTAGACAAAATTATGATTAGTGGTGTTGAAGTAGGCTCGATTTCAGGGGAAGACTCAAGGGTCCTTGAATTGGTCAAATATACAGACAGAGATCTCATGCAAAAAATTTTGGTTTGCCCTGCGATATAAAGAAATATTTTTCCTGAGCTTGTGTTGGAACATTTTTCTGAACTTCCTAAAGCT
The DNA here is from genome assembly GCA_010014785.2 of Anisolabis maritima. NCBI lineage: Eukaryota > Metazoa > Arthropoda > Insecta > Dermaptera > Anisolabididae > Anisolabis > Anisolabis maritima. The sequence goes on from JAAAKE020121550.1 coordinate 13,324, forward strand.
TAGATGGCCATTGGCTTTATAGATTGAAAGTCTTGTTTTAATTTTCAATGCAATCATTGGGCCAAACGCTCAAAATTAAAAAAAAAAAAAAAATTAGCAATTCCCTTCAGGGGAAGTTCTTCAACAAACAATGGTGCAATTTAAAAAATATTATGTAGCTTCACGTCCCATTTTGTTATATTCCAATAAAGTAATTTTTGTCAAAAATCGAATAAAATTTTTTTAGAGAAAATTTTTGTTAAAGAAATTATGAATCATGAATAGAGGAATAATAAAATGAATAAATTATGATTTTAAAAACGGCAATTAAAATAATTTTTTTTATATCTGATATCAGGCTGAACCAAACGGACTGGTATTATCTTACTTACTGTCTCTTATAAATAGCAACTATATGTTAGACCGTCCCTACATTTGGCTATTAATCAGCTAAAAAATAAGAAATTAAAGCATTATAATTTTCTATTAATAATAAATTAAATCAAGGGTGCAACAAGTATAGTTGGGAGATGCAAGAATCAGCTCTGAATAAATGTATGTTCACTGAGAGACAGCCTTGAATAAACTTTATCTTCCCCCTTCTCTTTCCCAATATAGATAATTTATAAAATAAAAAACAAATATTTTATCTTTTTTTTCTAATTCGTCTCGTGACTATCTTAGAAAAAAATTCAATTTTATAATTCATCTCTCATCTGTTCTTTATTCTTTCATTCCAGTCATTGCCTGTTGTGGCGCTCCCAAGATAAACATCTCAAAGCAACTTTGTTCTCAGTGAGCCTTGAGAAGGCCTCTCGTTCACATCGTTTCCGCGTAGCTTTTCTTCAGAATTTCCCGCCTAAAACTAACTCCTTCTGTAAGTACATCTTCGAATTATAATTATACTTATTTTAATTCCAATCAACATCCGAATATAAAAGTATTTAACTAAAATAATGCAGTTGTTTTAACTAATGATTTTTATAAAGAAAATTCCATTTTCATTTTAAAGATATTTTATTTTTTAAATATTCAAATGTTCATTAGCCTGCATTATTTATTTTTTATCCTTCAAATACACACTAAGATATACATATATTTTAACGTAAAGAATATTTTTTAAAAAACAGGCCATTTTTTGTTATTATATTATGTCCAGAATGACATTTAGGTCTTTGAATATGTTCAATCTTCAGAGTTTAAAGTACATTGATATTAGCAGCGTACTCTTTTTCTGATGTTATAAATAAATAAATGCTAGACAATAGAGCTTATTTCTTTTAAATATAATCAATGCTAACATTTCGATTTGAAACTGATTACAATCGAAGTTAGTAATGATTATATAAAAGAAATAATTTTGGTTCCATTTTCAATTTATATTTAACTTTGTCAATTTTTGTTATTTTTTTTCTTTCTCACTATCTTCCAGTTATTAAGAAAAGACTATCTAAATATTTTTAATTTTCAATAAGACACCGAAACATCTCAAATATTAAATTTATTCATTCAATTTTATGCAACGTGAATTATTGAAAAATTTCTATACATATAAAATATATTTACAAATAGATTAATCATCTTCATTTCATTATTTAATAATAATAATAATAATAATAATTTTTTTGTTTGCCATCATCAATTACAATGATTACAAGCAAGTAGTTTCAAAGCAGAGTTCATTAAATTTGCATAGTTAAAAAATTTTTCAATATTTTTTTTTGAGAATTTAAATTAAATTTTCTTTTCTTATAAAATGAAAATATTCATTAAAATATTTTCTATTTTTATTTTATTTTTCTAATTCGATTTTTAATCTTTGGATATTTTTACTTTTGTTCTGACTTATCGATTCAAATATGTTTCCCTTTTCTCTTATTGTTCATCATCTCATAACTTTTTAAACCAGAGCGCTGGATAAAAGACGAGAGTCTGAAGCCGCATAAAAAAAAAAACCATTGTATTATTTCTATTACAGCGCCTAGAGCGCAAATGTAATTAATTCTGTAAGTAACTACTGATTATTAGATCATGAAACCACAGCTGAATTTTATTTTGCGACAGTTTCATTTTATAAGGGGGAGACTTG
>JAAAKE020121561.1:0-15390 GCA_010014785.2 Anisolabis maritima
TTTGAATAAAATACATTCTTCCAATTTCTCTGAATAAAGCTTCAAAGTTACAAAAAAACCCTCAAAACTTATTTGTAAACCCAATAAAATGAAAGTTTAAAAAGTTTCCTAATGAGTAAATAAGATATTTTTTTTTGTTAATTTTATTTATCTCATTTAATTACAAACAAAACTCAAGGTTTTAAACCCAAATACATTGTTTTGCTATAATATATAACAAATATAAATGATTTTACATGAGACATCATACATTCCACTTTGCTTCAGTTTCCAGACCAATACCAAAATCACTTTGATGATAAATATGTTCGAGGGATCCAAAATGTCTATATATCTCTCTATATATCCCTTGCATCATAGACAATGGTTATGGCCAATCTTAAGGGTGAATTTATGCCAAGATTGATTAGGGCGAATTTCTAATCATTTGATGGTCTTGATTGGATAAGACATTAATTTATTTTAGAAATAAAGTTGGGTTTTTAAAAAACCGAAAAATGTAAATTTAAATTACTATAAATTACTATTAATAGATAATTTTTTTAAGATTCGATCACATGTTATATGCTGTTCATGTTGGTACTGATCGTCTCGATTCTGGAGGGAAAAATCATTTTGTCTCTTCAATTATTGCGCATCCCGATTATTCAGTGAATGATCAAGGAATGCCAGAAAATGATATCGCTTTATTTAAGGTGAGAATGCAACAATTATTTTTATAATTAATACAAAAAAATACGAATTTCTTCCATATTTTATAATATTTATCTTGAAATGTACCTATTTTATATTTTGATTAATATTTTTATTAACCACTTTAATTTTTAATTTGACATTTTGTTTTTAATTTTCCATAAATTGTGGCTGCCTCCTAGCAGTCCTGATTTAAGAGGATTTTTTCTCAAAAAGCAAAATATGTTAGCACTCGTTTTAGTCAGATAATAGATTTTAGCCAGTATTAATAATTGGGTGTTTTCAAGAAAGGTTATATATTTTATATAAAAAATGTATTTTGTCTCTTTTTACAAATCTTTATATTGTATACTACATTTTTAAGATAAATAAGCATATATAAAATTAAAGATAAGAGATATTTGTTGAGATATTATTTTCCATATGTATAGTATATTATAAAGGTGAACAAATGTCACAGACTTTTATGTCTTTATTTTATCCTCTTTTATTTTTTTTTTTATACTCATTTGCTTTGTTGAGAGATAGGATAAGAAACACAAAAGTCTAATCTGAAGGAAATGAATAGTTAGACAAAAAAGTATGAACGTCGGGATTGAAACCAAGATTTTTAGAGCGCAGAAAATGTCAAAAACTTGCCAAGTGCCATACTACGCTACTTCCCTAGTCACAGTACTAATTATCTATTCTTTATTGTCCATTTCTTATATCTACATATATAGACGCATTATATTATTATGAAATTCAATTTTTAGGTGTATCCGGCAATGGATATTTCTAGTGGTGTAGCCCGTCCTGTGTCGTTGCCTTCTTCAGGCCATTCGATTTCAGCTGATACTTTGGTTCTTGTCTCCGGATGGGGAACTACTTCCGTCAGTTATTTAAAAAATATTTATATTTTTTTAGATATTTATTTTGTTTATAAAAATATTTGATTTTTAGGAACGTGGGCGAGTTTCTGATACATTACAAAGAGTTGCAGTTCAAGTGATTGACCACCGTCATTGTAATTCCCTCTATCGAAATTCATTACCTGATAATACACTCTGTGCTGGTTCACCTGATGGAGGAAAAGATTCGTGCCAAGTTAGTATCATATTAATATAAAAATTTTGAATTTTTATGTAAAGCAAATTTAAAATCAATTAAATTATTAAAGATCGGTATATGCAATAAAAAAAGGTTAAAATAAACCATGTAATATGCATTATAAAGTCAAAATAAATAAATAAATATAAATGCACAAATATTAAATATACTGATTAAAGATAAAAATTACTTTAATTGGGCAAAATCAGGAGTGTAATTTTTTTAAGGAAGATCCAAAGTTCCTTTACATAAATATCGCATGTCATTGGGACAGAGTTAGGGAAAGAGATAAAATTCCTTTAAAATTAGATAAGCCCTCTAAATGTGTATGAAAAGATGCTTAAAGATATTCAATCCTATTTTAGCATAAAACATTTGTCTAAAAATAAATAATAAAAGTAATTTTGGAATTATATTTTATTAATGCTACATCCATGCAGGCAAACTAGAAAAATATTAGGGCGTGTGTGGGGAAAGTCCAACCTATCTGTCCATTCCAGCGGGTCTAGGCCAATTTTTTGAATGTAATCCCTTATAAATAATGTAATCATAAAAATTTAGGGTACAAGGTGATTCTTCTAATCCGATAGTCTTGGCCATTTCATATGTATATATAAAAATGAAAAAAGAATATTCTTTTCAAGGAAATTTTCCTAAATAAAAAACTATTAAAATGTTAATTTGTGATTTTTATTTTTTTCTAAGGGAGACTCTGGAGGCCCACTTGTTGATGAATCAGGTACACAAGTGGGAGTTGTGTCATTTGGAGCAGGTTGTGGACGGGCAGAGGCACCTGGAGTGTATACAAAGGTATCAGCATTTCGTGATTGGATTGCTGATATTTCAGGGGTATGAAAATAATCAGTGGCGCATAAACTCTATAGGTTGACTTAGATCACAAGTTAAAAACCAATTGTTTTTTTTTTTTTTTTTTGTATATATCATATATGTTATTTGATTGTTACATGTATGAAAATGTTTTCATACCATCCTCGTCAAATGTTTTGATAGCCAAAACCAAAATACAAAACAAAGTATCTGGTATTTCTCCTTTACCTATCATCTGCATTTTTTTTCACTTCTCTATTTAGATATGTACGGTAATGTAGTTTAACAAAATATTTAAATTATAATTTACCAGAGGAATATCCTTTTATTAGTTAACCTACACTAACTTTTAAAAATAAATGTCAAACTCTGCTGGCAGCCGATAATTGCAATGTCATCAATAGCCATAAAAAAAAATTTCGGATTATAATATTGTTTAGATTATATTATTCCAAGTTTATTTATTATATAAATATTCGAATATTGATGAAATTTAACTTTTTTCAAATCTGAATATTTTTATAATATTCATTTTCTTTTAAAGATGCTTCAAAACTTTTGATGGGGGTGGAAGACGTATTTTTGTTATCTTCCTTAAAACTTCCTCTTCCCCAAATGTCTATAATTATAAATTACTTGAATTAACTCTTAATTAGGGCTAAATAAGTGTTAATTTAAGCAATTTCTTAAACAGTTTCATTTATCTCCAGGGGCGTAGCTAAGACATTTTTAGTAGGGGAAAAGTAAAAAATGTCAAAAGATTTTAAAAAATAGAACTAATTTTGCTAACTCTGTTAACTGGATGAAATTTGCCAATTTTGTGTCTTAATTAAAAATCCCAATAACATTTTGCATTTGCAACAATTTTAAATTTGTTTGAACTTTTTTATTTAAGAGATATTAAAATATATCTTATTTTACTAATTAGAATGAATTTGTCAACTCTGTGCGAGCTGGGGGAGCCTCTCCATTCCCTGTGACTCTGACTACATTAGATTAAACTCTTCTATTAATATATACCAACTTTAGAATTTTTTTTAAGGAGAGAAAGAACCACAAAAATTTTTATATTATTAAAATATGTTATAATTACAAAACGTATTAAGACCTATTTTTCAAAACAATTAAACTTAATAATTTGCAAATGCTGTATTGATGTATAAAATTTTCTTCCTTTATTAATGTTTTCTAAAACAATATTGAGTTCAGAAATTGTTTTTTATTAAAAAAAATCTTATCATTATTGAAATGAAAAAATTATTAATGTTCTAATTAATTATTTTTTTTAATATTACTGAATTTTTTTTTATAATTTGTTGTATCATTTATTATTGTTAATGTTTTTTAATAAAATGAAAAAAATAAAATAAAATGAAATAAAATATAACATATTTGCTATTGTTTTATTTTTATTCTAATTATAAATAGAGATGGGAATGGTGTGGGAACTCTTCAACTTTTTGTTTATGAAGGGGGAAAGAGAAGAGGTGAGGTGCAAACCTAATAGGTCCCAAACCTATATTTTTTTTTATAAGAAGAGAAAGCCCTAGAGGCCTTGAGGAAGATAAATGGAGAGGGGGACACTAGGATAATTAGATATTTATTCTTGATTATACTCAGATTTGAATTATAATTTATTAAATAGTTACATTTAATAATATTCCTTTAGATTAGTGGTTCTTAATCTTTTTAGAGTGCCAGAACATTTTTCACTTTATTTTTTTCATGGGGAACACTAACAATAAGTTTAAAATTACAAAATTTTATATACCGTTAAAGTAAAATATATATGAATATTTAATTACTTAATATTTTACGGGGTGACTCATTATTAACCTCAAATTCTTTAGAGGAAATAGAGAAATTTTATGGGAAATTTAATATATCGTGTATAGGAGATTAATTAAAGCTTAAATGTTAACGTCTTTGAATAACATATCCTGCTTAGATGGTGTTTCTGGGATGATAATTCGAATGAAAAAGACGCTTTATTTTCATCAACTTTAAGGTGATAGTTTCCAGTTATTTCTCTGGCGCTACATTCCTTCAATGGATCTCACGTCTTTCACCACATATACCTAGTACCACAATTAAAATACATTAAGATGTCACTCGTCTTGCTTATTCTTTAACTATTTTTTTTTTATATACAAGACAAGAAAAATATAAATATTAAACGCAGGATGAAATCTCTCTAGCTTCCTCAGAGTCCGATCTGTATATTAAAAATATTTTAAAAATAAGAATGATTTCAGAAAAATAATAATTTTCCAAATGCAAAAAACTGGAGTGATTACCTAAGCTCATTTATTTTAAAAAAATTTCTTAAAAAAAACAAAGCTAGAGATTAAAATAAAATTGCTGAAAATAAAGCATATTTTTCAATAAGTACAATAATATTACTACATTTGAAATATCTATAATTATTTTTACAAATTTTTGTCGCAAAAATCCTGTTTCGGAACACCTTTCTCTCCCTCGGAACATGTTTTGAGAATTACTGCTTTAGATAGTGATTAATTTTCAGATCATTTTGCATCAGGGCTTTCTGGCTGACTCATTCTTTTTGTTTTTAAAAAATTAATTGTTAAATCCTAAATTGAGATTGAAAGTAAAACACATTTTTTTTAACTAAAGTGGATCACAATCAGATTCTAATTTGGAAATACAAGTTTGTTTCTCAATAGAATAATATTCTGTTGAAGGGCAGGTGATTATTTTATCATATAGATTACCCAAATAACAGACCCAACAATGGTGATAGAAAGTACATGATTTTGGATCTTCAAAATTTCCAGGAGCTAAACATTTGAAAGCTGGTGCATTTTTACGTAAAACACAAGGCACAGTTCCACTCATTGCGCAAACAAATCCAGGATCGCACTCCAACTTTACATTTTTGTAGGGAACTTGATTTATACACTGATAATAGTGGCGTATTGAGGTTTCAGGATCACACAGCCATCCACCTGTCGCACATTTTGGTTCCTTTAAAGGGCCAGGAACAAGACCAGAAATAGCTGCTGAGGCCACCTAAAAAATAGTTAATTTTGAAAGTAACTTCATCAAGGGATTGATTTTGTGCCTATAAAACCTAATCAAGCATATCTAAACCTTTTTAAAGTCAATGTATATGCGAATTGTTAAAACAAGAAAAATATAAATATTAAACGCAGGATGAAATCTCTCTAGTCTTCCTCAGGGTCCGATCTGTATATTAAAAATATTTTAAAAATAAGAATGATTTCAGAAAAATAATAATTTTCCAAATGCAAAAAACTGGAGTGATTACCTAAGGTAAGGAAAGTTGAGTGATGTACTTCAGATCAGATTTTTTGCGTCGAGCTCCCGTTCAATGTATAGCCAATGTAATCAATATAGTTAGAGTAATTTAAGAGAAAATCACAAAAAGCTAAAAACGTACAAGAGTAAAGTGGGCATCAAACAATTTTGATGGGAATAAGGAATAATACATTCCAAAAATCATTTAATAAATAATGAGTTTTAATCAAAATCATTAGAGCGAATTTTGAGAAAATAGAAAAAATTAAAAAAGTAGATCATTCGTTGGTTGAAAAAAAAAACGAGCGACGCTCGGACTCTAGGTACTTGGCAATAAATTAATTAAATTGGCAAAGAAGACTCTATGGAGGAGTCTAGGATGTCGCGTTCTGCACAGGAGATTGGTGTTTGCATTGGGGTTCTTCCATTAAATTAACCTGCGAATATATGTATTATATATAGTATATTTGTATATGTATATATTTTCAAATTCAAAAATTTCTAAATTGTAAGAAACACTTTGTAAATAAATGATGGTCTCAAGCCTCAAATAAAAATAAAAATATTTACAAACAAATCCTCTAAAATGCCGTAGGATGGAACATTGGAGCCCACTACAATAGAGCCCTCAGCCCCCCTCCCGGCCGAGAGATTAAAGATAGTGAGTTTGTCAGTGATAACCTTAAAAGCCAAGGAGTGTGGGTTCAGATACCAGGCAGTTTGATGAAAATTTATTTATATCACTTGGATACCAATTGATATAAATAAATGCTTAGATTACTTATATCATAACTAATATAATTATTTAATAATAATAATAATATATTTATTATCGTTTAAAGAAAGACTTAACTTAACCGGTGCACAATTTTATTTAGATTTTATTTTTAGAGATTTTTCATTTGTGTGTTTACGAGGGTTGCCTTTTATATTTCGGGATTTGAGATCAAAAACAAATCTTTTTGATGGTCAAATATTCATGCAATATTGAGTGTATTCTGGTCCCATTAAGGATACCTCATTCTCACGATAAGTCACATGACGATCTTGCAGTATCAGTTCACGTAGAGCATCAATGTTTTCCGAAACAACAACCGATTTTGAAAGGCCTTCACGAAATTCGTCCTTAACCGAACTACGGGCACGATTGAAGTCGGTAAACCATCAATAAACAGTAGTCCTTGATAGGGCTTCATCGCCAAAAGTCGAATTAAGTTCATCGATGCACTGTTGTTGGGTTAATCCACGTTTAAAGTTGTAAAAAATAATCGCTCGAAAATGTTCACGATTTAATTCCATTTTTAGTCGAGATGATTTCAAGTTATTGTAAACTACACAAATAGCGCTCGTTTGTCTATACGTTCTGACTACGATTAACATAAACCATGTCAAACTTTATGATGACGCTTCGTCAGTAGCACTAGTTTAGCGCAATTCCGAAATATAATAGGTAACCCTCGTATATCAATTATTATAATTATAAAAAAAATTTAATTTAATTAATTGGCAATACTCCCAGGGAGAGGTTAAAGATTTTGACATTGTCAATATGGACTTTAAACAAACACAATTAGATTATTATCCAGGCATATTTATTAATATCAATTGGTAACTAATATTTGGTTAAAATACATTTCTTCATCGAACTGTTTGGGATCCATTAATCCATTTCAAACCATCAATCATTTAATAAATAATTGATTTATGAATTTTAATCAAAATCGTTAGAACAAATTTTAAGAAAATCAAAAAAACTATAAAAGTACATCAGTAAAATACTCGTATTCTTTGGCCGATTTTATTCAAAAGTTTTGAGATTCAAGCCAAGTGGGATGTACTTTTTTTTCACTTTTCTCAATATTCTAACGATTTTGATTAAAATTCATAAATCAATTATTTATTAGATGATCTTTGAAATGTATTAACCCTTATCTTCCCCAAAATTGCCTGAGGCCCACTTAATACACACAAATAAATAAATCTCTAAAAATGAAAGATAAATTTAAATTGTGAACCGGCTACCTAGAGACTCGGCGCAAAAAATCTGGTGGGACAGCACATAATACACTTTTCTTTAGCTTAATTAAGATAAACTTCTGTGATGTCCGGCCTTCACACCAGCTTTTTTTAGACTAAGAAGATTTCAAATTTCCTTTGAAATCTTGACACCGGTTTTTTTTACGATTGGAATAATTTTTCAATATATATTACATATATAGATAAGAAAAAGTAAAAAGAGTCGTCTGAAGAATTTGTGAGATCTTAGCGTAAGTCATTTTGTAGGGGTGAGGGGTACGATCTAAACCTGGAATTGGATTTACGATTCCAAAAGATTGAAGTCCTAGTATTACTAAATAAGAAGAAAATAAAGTTAATGAAAAGTAATAATACTAACCCATATGAATAAAGAGAAAATGAGCAATCTTATAGCCATTATTTCATCAGGTATAATTGATATATGCCTTCTATTATTAAATGAAAAATTGACACATCCAGCATTTATATAAAATTTTTAAAATCCCTTCCCAAGGCCAAAGATATTATTATATTTACGAAGAAGAGAAGAGAAAAGAAGGCCTTTTCTTATCAAAGTTATATAATCTTGATGGATATAAAGACAATGGGAAAATGAAGAAGTTATTTTTTGAGATAAAATGCAACCTTGAAAATATAAGCCTGTTTTAAATAAGGAAAAATAAAAAAATAGTTTATTAGCCTCTAGTTATATTCTGGAAATATCGATTGCCTATATTAGAAATTTTTTTTTATTCATCTCTTCGGCATCTGAGGCTATATAGATTTGAAACGATACAAATTGATTTTAATCGCGATACATATAATCTAGGCATATTTATTTACATCAATTTGTATCCAAATGATTTAAATAAATTTTCATCGGACTGCTATATTGGGGATTCTCAAATTGGGATGCTATCAATTGTTATAAGAGCCATTCAGAAATCAAAGTGGTTAAATTCACTTTTTGAATTTCTTTAAACTTTAATGTTTAATGATAGAAACTTAATTTTTTAATATTTAATAAAAACAAATTTATTATATAAGTTCCTGTGACAGCAGGAAGATGGAGTAGGGATTAATATTTAACTAGTGGGACAGGATCAGGCCAATTAAATATCGGATAGATAATGCTACTACACCATTTCGAGGAGGAAGACCTTTCCATGAGTGTTTCTGCTACCTAATAATTATTATTTAAAAGGTTTATTATGACTGGAAAATTATTTTAGTTAAGGTGAATATTAGAGTAAACCAGGATGCTTTTTCTATAAGTTTATTTTTTAACAAGATGACGTTTCGGCTCTGATTAGGGCTGTTATGAAGATATTAATGTTTATGTTTAAATAACGACATATAACAGGATGGTTCTAATCAGTTAGATTGTTAAAAAAATAAAATTTAAAAATTTTTATATATGCCCACGAGATATTAAAAAAAAAAAGTTAAAATAATTTTAATTTTAAAATCACGATCCTTACTCTAATGTTGTTTCTGCCTAATATTGATATATTCATAAATTTTATTACTATTATATTAAATTCGCTATCATTATTTATATAGTAAATATTTTTTTTTTCAGCTCATGAGATTATTGCGCAATTATTCTGTGAAATTAATATTTCAGCAAATAAAAAAAATTTATTTTTCTAGTATAAGATAAAGAATATTTATTTTTTACTCATCTAAGAATAAATATTAAGTTATTTATTTAAAACACAAAAATAGATAATAGTGAAAATTTTACAATTTGTTAGTTGAATTTTGCAAACAAAATGTTTTTTAGTAGATAGCCTCGGGACTTATTGAGTGATGTGTTATATATATATATATATATATATATATATATCACTTACAATTCAAGTCTAAATAATATCATAAATTAAATGTGAAATTTCAAATAAAAGATAAGAACATCTTAACTTTTAAATCTCAGGTAAATTTATTTTGGCTTATCTCTAAAGACTAACATAAAAGGCATGATTTAATTCAGGCTATTTAAAATACTGGAACCATTTGTCGAGTCTATTTGTCACAATGACTAAATTAAAAATTTCTTTCACTGTGGTAAGTTTTTATAAAAATATTAATATCTATTTTATATTATTTTAAGGCTATTTTATTAATTCCATTTCATTTGGACCGTATAGGTCCATCTACCGGCCTCACCGTTTATTTACCCGAGGTGCTTTCGTGCAAGGAGACACACACCTGAAACCCAGCCAACCTCTGGCCGTAGCCATCTATCGACACCCTGTGAAATTACTTTATTTCCAAACTCTAACTCCTCTTTCTATATTCTTTTCTAGCTAACTAACTACTCCTAATTCTAATTCCAGCCGATCCCTCCCTTCTAACCTAATCTATGTTAGGGAGGATGTCCTCGTTTGAGGAAGTAGTCTCTCAGCACTGACGTGTAGCCTACTCCTTGCGAAGAGTGCAATATGGGAAATCCTTCTTTACGTCCCTTCCATAGGACGGGATTTCACAGCAACTCCTTCTTCTCGTAGAAATGCCTGAGGGCTCTATTGTGGTGGGATATTAATCCCAAAATGGGAGTGCAAATAAAAAGTAAAATTTTCTTTATAATATCAATGGATGGGATCTTAAAGTCAGGAATTCGTTTTTTTTTTGTGTCTTTTTTTTTACATTCCAACTAAACATTTTTTTTATCATTTCCTCGATTCAGTAATATGAACAAGTTACTTTGTGGGAAAGGGAAGAAACAGGGGAGGGAAGCTAATTGTAAGAAATTGTAAAAAATCAATCACTAGCTTTAGGCATGTACCTAGAAAAATTTTTCGATGTGACCCGACCTAATTTTTTGGCGAATAGAGCCTAAGAGTCCACACCAACCAATGATTAAACATAAAATGGTATGAATGAATTATGAAAGTGGATTTAACACATCTGAAATATAAATCGACGCAATCTAAAATATGCTAATGATATGATAAATTCAGAACTTCTTAAACTACTTTTATAATTATTATAATACTTGCATGTTGAATAAACTACAAAAACTTGGTTGACAAAAAAATTTTCATTGACTCCTTATTAAGCTTAAGGTCAATAAATAGGCTAGGGGTAAATTCTCTCTTATTTGCTCTTCAAACTTCCTTCCCTTAATCCGGACCGGTGAATAAGTCAATTCTTATTTGGAAATTATAAAATATTTATACCTAATTGCTTTTTTTATGAAGGCTTGTATATGTATAATACAATTATAGAATTTTAAAATTGCAAAGTTTTTTATTATTATTTCAATTATTTCAATTTATTTAATTTGCTAAAATTTTAAAGATTTTTGGGCAGGACAAGATTCTCTCTTATCTAATATTTAATAATATTTTGTTAAATCCAGGTCCGGTTGATGGTGCCAAACCGAGGCCCACCACCTTCGTATTTTTAAAATTTCTCTAGAGGAAACGGGCGTTTGTATATTTTGAAAGAAATTGTTTTCAACATTGAGTCCATGTACCCATGTTGATATAAATGATAATTTACTTAAATTAATTTGTTAATGCACATAAATTAAAAGTAAAATGAAATGAAGTGAAATTAATTTGTGAAAATAGCTCCTTCCCTCTTGGAGCAAAGAAATGACTTATTTCATGATCCAAGTGGTTAGTTTTCTACCCTTAGGGAAAAAATCACCGATTTTCCTGCCTCTCTTCACCTCCCTGTAATTGTGAGAGCAGCCGGACTATAATTTAATTTATTTTTATTTCTTTACCACTACCAATCTGATAAACTCTCTTGTCCAAATTTTTATAAATATTTATTATTTAATATTTTTTAGTACAAAGGTTTTTTTTTAATTTATAATATTCGTTTTTCTATTTTGACAGATCGTATTCATAACTATTGGAATCGGAAACGTTTTTGGAAATTGTTATAATGGATTTACTTGTACGAGTGACAAAAAATTTCAAATATGTTCAGATGATCAGCCAGGTGGCTCTGAAATTGATTGCCCAAATGATACAACCTGTATCACTGGATGCAATTTGCCCTGTGTGACTGATATAAAGGAGTGTACATTCGATTGTAATAAAAATAAATTATTCACATGTTTGGGAGAAAATAAATATCTCAATTGCAAATTAAGTGTACCGCAAACTTGTAGCGATAATTTAATATGTAATGAATCGTGTATTGAGAGTTGCGTTACTAATGATACAGCGTGTTCAAAAGCGGATGATTTTGAATGTAAATCGAGTGGATTTTTTCAACACTATACAGATTGTACCAAATATTTTATGTGTATAGAAAATGCACTTAGACCAATTTTAAGAAATTGTCCAGCAGGTACTGTTTTTGATGTAAATCAAGGGGGATGCAGGGAGAATTCAGAATGTACATTTCCTTCTCCTCCAACAACACCATCACCACCAACATCACCACCAGGAGATTGCGAGACAGGTTATTATTGTTTTAATGATAACTTGTATATATGTAATTCTCCAGATGATATTCCCAAAGAAGAAGAAAGCCTAAATTGTAGCTCCATTTTAGAAAACGGAGTATGTGATCAAAATTGCGCATTTGGTTGTAAAGTTAGTACCTATGAAGATCGTTGTCCTGTTCCCTTTACCTGCACTTCTTCAGGAACATTTCCTGTAATTAATGATTGTACAAGATATTATATTTGTATTGATTTAAATGGACAATTTGAAAAATTATCTCTAAATTGTCCTTCAGGCAGTAAATTTGATTCCGTATCTCAAAAATGCACTTCTAATGCTAATGCTACTTGCGCTGTGCAAAATTCAACAGAAGATAAACCAACAACTCCAACTCCAACTACTCCTTCAACACAAAAACCTATAATAAAATGTAGTACTGTTGGCTTCGAACCTAAGAGTGGTGTAGATTGTAAATCATATATTCTATGTTTAAAACAAAATGATGGTTCTATTTTAGGCACAGAGATTCAATGTCCAGGCACATCGAAATTTAATCCTACTATCAAACAATGTACTAATGTAGAATTTACATGTAAAAATTAATTTTGCTTTTAATTTTTGAAATTATTAATAGTTATTTTTAAATTAGTATATTGGTAGAAAATAAATTTATTTTATTTTATTAAATTTTTTATTAATTTTCAATATAAAATCCTAATTTTAGGGATACCTAACTCTTCGAAATATTGTCCTCTCTAGACAGAGAGAGAAGAAACTATTGCAGATTTTTTGGTAAATGAATGTGCCCACCCTCTCTATACACAAATTATCTCTGAATCTGACCTCATAGTACTTACTATACATGATTGCAAAGTTTTGAAAAGTGTTTTTTTAATACAGAATTTTTTTTTCTAACTTCTCTTCCTTCAAATTGAATATATTTTTTTGCATCGTCTTATTAAATATTAAAAAACATCAAATAAAATGTTTCTTCTCATCCCTGTTAACATTTTGGAGGTGACTTGACTAGATCTAAAAAGGATAACTTTTCCCTCAATTTTTTAATTTGAAAATACAAGTAAATCGCATGAGGCTAAATAGATATCTCCATATGATAGTATCGAAATGAAAAATAAATAATATATTGAAAAGAAAGGTGAAAGATGAATTGAAAAACGTTATATCCGTAGTGCTGAAACGACAATTCAATGTGAATGAATGGTAAAGAGGAAAAAAACAGGTCGATCGGGAATAACCAGAGCGGTCAACTTTTCCTATCAAATTCTAACAAATAATGGGATATGAGAGATCCTAAATTAATTAGCCAGAAGAGATTTTTTGTCTGTAATTATTTTTACTTTCTGTATAAGTAGAATAGCACAAGTATTGTAATTGGCAAAAGATTCAATTTTGACATTTTGATTGTCCTTGATGTTTTGGACCTTCCTCTGTCCGAAAAAACTATTTTTCATATCAATATCAGAGATTACGGTTAAAATTTATTCTTCTTCTTATAACCAGAAGTGGTACTTTACCCGAAACGTTTTTCTGAATATCGCGTTAACTCATCCATATCTGAATACGAGAAAGTCTGGGGGGAGGCGACTCCCGATCAAATAATTATAATTAAATTTTTTCGACCACCAACCAAGATTTTCTAATTTATTATATATATATACTTTATCAATATTGTAAGGGTGGTTTAAGAGAAAATCAAAACCAAAAAGATACAAGAGTAAAAAGGGCTCCAGAAAATTTTGGGACATATAAGGGTTAAACATTTCAAATATCATCTAAAAAATAATTGATATATCGATTTTAATGAAAATAGTTGGGGGTACTTTGAGAAATTCGAAAAAAACTTAAAAAGTATATCAATAAACTGCTAGTACTCCTTGGCCGATTTTGCGAGACCCATTTTTTAGACTCACGGGACCTCAAAATGTGTATTTCCATTGAAATCTCAACATCAATTTTTTTGCGATCGCAATACTTTCTCACTATATATTTCATATATAAGTAAGAGAAAGTAAAAATCTGGTGTGTCTAAACGTACATTACACAACTACCTAAGATAAGGAAAGCTGAGCGATGTGCTATCACACCAAATTTTTTGCTGTGGACAAGTTGGGCCATGATGGGCCAACACAAGCCAACGCCATTTTTTAGGTAAGGTTGGCCAGTCCTATTCAGCGCAAGTGAGGTCCGCAGAAAGTAAAAAAAATATTTGTTTATATGTTCCATTTTATTTTTAGCCATATGCTGAACTTTTTTTTAGTCTTTATGGCAACTGTGGCCATATAGACTTAAAATGATACATATTTATTTTAATTAAAATACAAATTATCCAACTCTATTTATTTTACTGAATTTATACAATATATATAATTCCCATCAACTAAGTTAGGTATTAAGTTTAGGCCGAAACAAATAACCCAATTTTCACTCTTCACTATTATATTTTTAAATCTTACCTATTAGATTCGAGGAATCCCATTGAATCATTCATCTTCTCTAGCTTCAGGTGTCAGATTATTATAAACACTCCCGAAAATGTAATTCTTTAATAAATAATAATCGGCAAGAGAAAAAAAATTAATATACACCTAAGAATCACACACTCAAGAAAAAATCATTTAACTGCAATTAATTTGAAATGCCTTTAAGAATAATTAAACTTTAAGTATTAATAATTAATTTACTACTATTAAAAGAGTAAGGATAAAAAATTAAATTAATAAAAAGATTATAAACGAGATATATGGAGAGCAATAAATTTGTAACAATGAACAGCAATGAACATAGACGACATTACATCCCAATGAAGATAGACAATTCAAATGTCTTTGATCAGCCTCTGATGCCATTTAAAATCGGCCCATATTTATTTAAACCAATTAGTAGCCAACCGTGGTCAGAGGGGGGGGGGTGCAATGTACTCCCCAAAATTTGTCAAGGGGCACATAATATCTATTGTAACCCTCAACCCCCCCCCCCCCCCAACAAAAAAAAAAAAAAAAAAATTAAATTTTTTTAAAATTTTTTTTATAAATGTATTTATCTTTAAAAAATT
>JAAAKE020121572.1:0-59505 GCA_010014785.2 Anisolabis maritima
TCCTCCCCTGTTCCCCCAACAAGACCCTTCCCTCCCCCCCCCCCCCCCCCCTTTCTTTTCTTATAAATCACTATCTTTTTGCTTAAAATATTTTAAAAAAAAAAAAACAAAAATTACTAAATATTGAGTTTTTTAATAATTGATTAAGAGGGGTTCGTAATATATATTGTATATCATAAGTTTAATAAAAATTTTTATTTTCTCATTATTTATTTATTATTTTTAATATTGTTGGGTACTAAGGCTTCTATACTTCACAAATACAATATAAATTAATAGAAATAAGAAAAAATAAAATCAGTATCGATGACTACTAATTTGAGTCTTGTATAAATAAAATTATTAATCACTAAATTAAATTTTTTTTTTAAATAAAATAATAAGAAATGAAATAGAAGTTATAGTAAAGAATATGCATAAAAAATTTCGTTAACGTAGGCACATCTTCTAATCAAGGAGTTATAAATAAATTAACATTTACGTTCATGTTAAGTCGCCAGTTTCACCCTCTCTTCGGTAAACGATCAATCGATTCAGAATTCAATAAAGAATATTCCTGCAATTTTCATTAGGTTACATCATCTATTTTAGGAGTATTAATTAATTAAAAATCCTGCTCGTGTTGAGACAATTTTTCTATTCTTTTTTATTTATTTCCAAATTCATATTTCATTTAGCTCTAATTTCCTCATTTCTTATAATTTTTAAAAATCTTTTTTTAGAAGAGGCGAATCGTATCTTAATTAAAAACATTTTGACATTTTGTATGTGCAGCCCGCCTGTCAAAAATTGATCACGTAAAGCTTAAATATAAAAATACTTCCAACCGAATTTGCTCTACACGTGGCCACTGATAGAGAAAACTGTTGATTCGAATTGGACTAAGGGTCTAATTTGCGCTCACCTATAAAAGTCAAATTTGGTATGAATATAATATCTCCACTTATAAATGTTATAATAAAAAATTAATAATTATGGATCATTTTAAATTTTACTCATAGTTTTTGTAAACTTGTAAAATATTTACATTAATTCATTTTTTTTTTTTTTTTTATAAATTATTTTTGAACTCTATTTGAGAAATGTTAATTTTTTAAAATACCTTAGTAAACTTTTTTTTACTAACTTATTTTATTTTATCCTTTTTCAGAAATTTTTACCGAATTTGGATTATATTGTAGAAGACGATTCAATTCAAGATTTGACTTGTTGAGTCATCAGGTAATAAATTTTATTTCAAATCAAAGCCTACAAGTCACAGATATGTCACAAATAGAAATAAACGAATGTGATCACCATAAAATTTTGATCTCAAAGAAAGAAGAGTAGAAAAAAGTTTGCAAATAAAAAATAAAATTTGAGAGATAAAATTATCTTTTTTATCCCTGTACTACTAAGAATTTTGATTCTCAGATCCATTACGGGTTTCACAAAATTGGAGAATATATAAATTATTATTTCAGCATCCTTCAGATGAACGGAAAACAAATTTTAAAATAAATAAGAAGCGTAATTATTATACTGTGTTGAATTATTTGTTTGGATTAAGATTTAGGGGTCAATTGATCCAAACGGAGTTATTTCTAGAGAAGAGATGATATAATTAATTATCCTAAGGATTCATCTAGGCTATCTTTTAAATGTCAAATACTATTTATCAAAGGTCCGTCTTGTGGTTACATCTTTGTTATTTCTACTCTTCGCTTCTCACCGTTGTAAAAAAATTTAATCTTTTGTGTATTTAGATTTTCTCTATCTCAAATCAAACAAAAGGACCCGAATGTAGATAGGCTCACTGTTAAAGAATAACTAAAAACTTTATGATATTAAATTAAAAAGTCTTATTGTATCCACTTTTTTTTTTTTATTTATTTTGCCAACAACGCGCCATTGGGCTAAACACGTCTACAAAGGAATTTAATTAATAAAAAAATTTTATATGGAATAATAATAATAATTATGAGATTTAATTATTTTATTTTAAAATGCCCTATGCCCAAGTTTTTCAATTGGAAATTTTAGAAATTTTTTTTTTTTTGGAATTTTTGATATTATAGATATAATAAATGTAAGTAAAATTTTATCAAATTTAGGAGGAGATGCGGATACAAACATTCAAATTCAAATTATCTCTGAATTAATAACTATCTTTATTAGCTGTGCACATCATTTTATTTGTTAATTAATTAATTCCGAAAAATCCCGTTAAGCATTAATAAAACAAAAAAAACTCTGTCTCCCTTGGCTAATTTTTTTTTATCTCATTACAAAAGGCTTTTAATGGCAATATTATACAACAACAACAAAAAAGAGATCAAATCGAATAGATAGATATGCAAACAAAATGTAAAAAAAAAAAAGCAAGGTTCTGGTTTCCTGAGGAAGTAGCATCGAAGACCCTCGATTATTTAGGAGAGCAGCAGCAGCAGCTGGAGAGTTTGTTTGGAGATCTGGGTCAAATTCGGTCTTTGACCCTCAAATCATCGTCTGAAAAGGGAGACCTATTGAATATCAGGAGATACATATATATTTTTTTTTTCACGCATCCTGGACTTTAGGATTCGAAAACTACAATATTTTTTTTATTTATCTTATTGGATAGATATATTTTACCTTTAATTCTGTGTCCTGAGTCTCTGAGATTTGTTTGCTTAGGCGTATGGAGAAAGTCATCAAGTAAAAATATTTATTAGAAGCTGTGTTGGCTTTTGGCTTGGCAGGGGAACTTTGGAGAGTGGGGGGGAGGGGGGAGGGGGGAATAATGATTGTTTATTAAATGAAGATAATTTTATTGCGTCAGGATCCAGGCGCCATATTATAAATAGGAAAATTTAAGAATTAATGTGTAAATAACCTTGACAAATATTTATATCAATTTAGGAATAATGTATTTATATTTCCCCTTAACCCTTTTGGCATTTTTATCTAGTGTATATTTCGAAGGAATGGGGAAGGGGAGAGGATTCTGAATTCCCTGCGTATGCCACTAGTTGTTTGCTATTTATTCTGAATTTTGGTAATTACTATTTCGGAATCAATTGCGCTAGATCTCATCTTTGGGAAAATATTTTTAAAGTGTTTAAAATATGAACTAACTGCGTTCAAAAACCCGATTCGCCCCAATTACTGACTTTTGGCCGATCCCTGATCTACAACATATAAATAAAGACAATAAAAGAAAGTAAAAAATTATTTTTGTTTCACCAATTCGAATTTTCAACTAATATATTCAAAATAGAAAGGAATCAGTATTTTAAAAGGGTCTTGAGATTTTCATCAATTAGTAAATAATAAAATAATTTAACCTTTCTATATTTACGCTCAAAGATTAAATGCATGTAGACATAGGCCCTAAGGCGGATTGTGCAGCTAAGATTGTCCAAAGGAAATAATTTATGAATTTAAGGATTTTATTTAATATGATGATGGAATGTCTCCTATTAAGAATAGTAAACTAATAATTTTTACTTATATTTAATAATGTCAACATATGCCGGATGTTTTTTTTTTTTTTTTTTTTGTTTTTTTGCAATCATTTATTTCCTAATTGCTATTTCCTTTCAAAAGTTATCAAATAGATAAAAAAAAAAGAGGTAGGTTTTTTATCTCCTTTTTTTCTTTGACATTTTTTTTGCATAAGATTTATGGTGTTTTATAATATATATAAAAGGATTTAATTAGAAAGAAAAAATTAAAATTAAAATCTGATATAGCTAATCATCAGTACGTCATATATGGCAGGGGCCTATCTTCAAGTGGTTGGCTTCCCGTCCTAAGCAAATCAATTTATTTAAATTATATTAATTACCCCCACTCCACCCCAAAATGATTTAAATAAATATTCACGGAGTTTAAATGGCCTTAAGATGCTGTTAAAGATAAAAAAAAAAATATGTGATTGTTTCTTTTTGATAGAATATCAGCACCCAAGCTAGTCTGGAATTTTAGCCCGATGGCACTATTTGTGCGAACGAAACTGTGATAGCACTTTTTATCATTTGACGTTGCATAATTGGCCAAATGACCTGACCATATAACCAGGCATAGTCAGTAGATGTGTCTTTCTAAGAAACCAGAAGTGGGTTACGTAACCATCAACTCAAAATTTTTCTAATCAGAGGGATGGGGGGGGGGGGGGGGTTAAACGACATTTTAAAGCTCTTAATAAGCTGAATTATCTGTCTTCAGTTCCTATCTTATCTATGGAATTCTTAAAATCTCAAATTGAAAATTCCACAGTATTTTGAAGTGATTAATACATCTTAAAGATTAGCTAATTTATTACACGTAGAGCCATAATACAAAAAACTAAAAACATACAAGAGTAAAGTGGGCACCATACAATTTTGGATTGATAAAACTAAAAAAGTACATCAGTAATGTTCTAGTACCAGTTGACAGATTCTTAGCAAATATTTATCGGTGGTAATAAAAAATATTGGATATTAATGTGTGTTAAGTGAGAGTTTTCCATCAGCGATTCATTGCTCCCCTCCCCTCCCCCTTTTCCTTTTTTCAACATTATTCGAAGAATACTCCAAATATATTTTCTTAATAAAAATTAATTTTATTATTTTTTTCTAAAAGATATTTTATTCTCCCTGACCAGCCTGGACAAGCTGGAACCTGGTCGTGACCAACTCAGACCAACGCCTCAAGGCTTTCTCTGCCCTCAGTGAGCCTTGAGAAGGCTTCAGGACCACATCGTTTCCACGCCATTTCTCTCCAGCATTTCCCGCCCAAATTGCCAGAAAATGTAAGTAAATTTTTAATATCTATTAATTTTAATCTAAAAAATATTAGAGAAAACTTTCTTTTTAAATGATTAATTCTTAATTAGTATAACATTCTCGTTATATATTATCTTATTTTTTTATTTCTCATATATTTTCATTTCACATTTAATCACAGAAAGTGCTCGAGGAGAATGAAATCACTCTCATTCGTTTACTCTTTCCACCTCCCTGTATTACAAATAAATCATCATATATGCACTGAGGATGGTCGCTGTAGGGTGACCGAAATATTTGCAATAAAGTGAGGTGGTGAGAGAAAGCGAATGAGGCTATTCTATTTATTATCTAAAATAAGTTATTCACCTAAAGCACTAACTCAAAATTCGACCAGTCTTATTCACTTTCTCTCACCACCTCACTTTATTGCAAATATTTCGGTCACCCTACAGCGACCATCCTCAGTGCATATATGATGATTTATTTGTAATACAGGGAGGTGGTAAGAGAAAGCGACCACTTCTCAAAGACAAGATGGCCAAAACCGGTTTTATTGAATTAGGGGAACTTTATTCCAAAAGAACATTTCAAATCTCGAGTTCGAAATAAATTGCGATTTCCCCATTTGGGTGAAAAAAAAAAAAATATTGTGGCTGCATATCTTAAACCAGTCCTTTTCATGCACGTCCCCTTAAGATGACGCGGAATAACGAAAAAGTGGGGAAGAGACGAAGAGAAGAGACGAAGAAAATCAAAAAAAAAAAAAAAAATTTCAAAATTAGAAAAGATACATTTTATTAATTATAATAATATTCTTTCTTTTTATACTCTTCTTCTATGCTGACATTTCGGTCTAAATAAAGACTCTCCACAGTGCCCTAGAGTTGTGTCGATAATATAGAATTACAATTTCAATGATCGGATCAACGACCTTACGATGGTTTAATTAAGACTAAAAGACCAGCAGGTAGGGGCAAAATAAAAAGTAAAAAAATAACTTCTTTTATTTTCTTCTTCAACTTTTAATATCCCTCTTCACTTTAGTGAGGGGAGGAAGAGGAAAATAGCTATATAGTTCCAATCAAAAATGATAATATGATTCAGCCCCGGTGCCTAAGTTGATTCTTGAGGGTTCTAAGTGTCTTAAAGAAATTGCATAATTGACAATATCCGGTATTCCTATAATATATTCGAATCAATAGATTACATACTTACTTAATTTAATTACTGGACTTTAATTTATTGAGATTTTTTTATTGAAATGGATAATTAAGTTTTCATGTTGCATTAGTTTGATTTATTCAATTATTTATTTTATTTTTAAATTTTTGACGTGGGATGAAGGAAAAAATATTTCATCTCCGTACGTTTCTTATTTTTTGAGAAATCTTGTTCACACAAACACAGACCTTGGAGTCCATTTTTTAGACTCAGGGGTCCTCAAAACGTGTATTTCTGTTGAAATCTCGACATTTTTTTTTCGATCGCAATATTTTTTCATTATATATTACAAATATAAGTAAAAGAAAGTAAAAACTTGTTTAATTTAAATATAATATTCATTTAGGTGATGTCAAACATTTAGATCTAATATATAATGAACTAATTGCTGGGGGGAATGCTAAATTTATACAAATAAAGACTCATAACATTCCTATTCATTGATAAATCTTTTTTTTAACCAAAAAACTAAACAAATAAATAATAATGCAATCTTAAAAAATTTTACGATTTGTTATCTATCTTATATTTATTCTCTTTTCTCAATAAAAATAGAAACTTACAGTCAGGTCTTTATTTTATTTATATTCATATAAATAAATATAAACTCCTCTCTCTCTCTCTCTCTCTCTCTTTCGATAGAACTAAAAAAAAAAGTTATAAATTTTCGTTGAGATCGTCAGAATCTTAATAAAACAGCTCTTAAACTACTCTCATAAAAAAAGAAGATGATCCTTTCGGAATCAGGAGAGATGATAAAAGAAAGGATCTCCCCTCTCTTTTCCATAAGTAGAGAATTTTCCTCTCCTCTTCTCTCTCTCACTCACTGTTAATTATTCAGTGACATAAAGAGAACAAGATTGCCTCCTAGATCTAAAAATTAAACTATTTTTGTTATGAATATGCATATCTATTCTTAAACGAATATAGCATCAGGATAAAATTTTCTACATTTATTACAGGGTTTTTATTTTGAAAAGCTCAAAACAAAGGAAACGCCCAATAATAAAAAAATTTCAAATTCATAGGCAAATGCTAATTAAAAATAAAATAATTAAATTTTTCAAGAATTAAATACATTTGCATGCAAAATTCTAATCTAGACAAAGAAGAATTTGTTTAAATATAGATTTTTGTCAGTTTTTATTATATAGGCATAAAGGTTATTTTTTTATTTAAAAATAAAATCGTTTATTTTCAATTGATGGCCTACTCCATGTACATTTTCAGTTTCGGTATAGAATAAGATTTTGATATGAAAATTTTACGTTGTTACAATCATCATACATATATCAATATTTCGATGGTGAATATATTAAAATAAAATATACATATATAGTTACTCAAAATAAGCTAAATTGAAAAAGTCTAACAATGAAAATTAAATTTAATGAAATCATTACATTAAATTTTATCTCCATTGATTCATTTTTAAATTTAGCCTTTATAAATATATATATTATTTTTATCTATTCATATTTATCAAAATTAATCACGTTGGCCCAAGTATTGATGTATATATGATTACAACAACAATAAAAATAGATTTTTCATATTCAAGCCTCCAGGCCTTAAGAAATATGGTATACAGAAACCGAAAATGTATAGAAATAACCCTGTGAAATTCAAAAATAATTTTTATTTTTTATTTTTTACAGTAAACTATTAAGATTTTAGACTTAATATAATTAGCAATTCTTCCTTGTCTAATTTTGAATATTTTATAGTATAAAAGTTTTTTGTTCGTTTTTATTGCTTATCATAATAAAACAAAATAGGCAAAGTTTATCTTTTGTTTCGTCTTAATGTGTAATGAAAACTAAAATTATCAAATTTTTACCTAAAATAAAATTTACTATTTTTGGATTTTATGCAGCACGGCTAATTATTTCTTAAGATCAACCAAAAATCCTGGGATCTTGTGTATAAAAATCATCTTTCCCTTGTGACGTGACAATGCAAAAATTAAGGGGCTCATAATTTTTATTTTTACTTTTTTTTTACTATTAAAATTTTTAAAGTACACTAAGGGAGGGGAGTTTAAGCCACTGGCCCTCTTCTATCCAGGGAAAGGTTTTTTTTTAGGCCTATTTAGACTCCCTCAATGTATTTCAATGAATTAGTAGTCTTTTTAGTTTAAATAAATTTTATCGCTCTGGATGGGAAGCGACTCTTAGAACATGAATCGAGACTTCTACCTTAGAGCCTTTGGAAAGTAAAAATATTGTTATTGTAATATATTTGGGAATTTCCAAAAATTTGGTGAGAAATTCTCTGAAACCAAATGATTATTATTATTAAATCACACCAGTTATATATTCTTTTTCTTCTATATAATTAACAAATTAAAGTAATTTTCTTAAATGTCTCACGAAATGAGAAAAATTCCTAAAACTTTTCGACTTTCAATAATTAATTAGGATAACAAAAAATGGACTATGGAAAGTCGATGGTCACTAATCAATGAATATATATGAAGGGAGAGGGGACAATTAAATTATTTAAAATTCCTGTTTTTTTTTTTTTTTTAAAGATTGATTGACAGGAGAAAACAATAATCTCCCCCTTCTTTTTTTTTTACCCTGGAGGTTTTTTTTTTTAAAAAAAGATTTATTTGATCTAAAAAAAGGAGAAAGAAAAAGAAATGGATTTTCTTAAGAAGATCACTCCCTCTTTTTTTTTCTCAAAGAAGAATTTAGAGATATTTATGAAAAATAAAAACCCAGAGTGAGTTTGTTTACCTCCTTGTTTATATGTATATAAAATAATCTTACCTGCAGGAAGCGTAAGGATCGTCCCACTCTGACATTTTTGGGATTAAACCAGAACTGTAACTAGATCTGTCATATATCCTGAAAAATAAGCATGCTCGTAAAGTTGAGATTGTCAAAAATGATTTGAAAGTTTGTAAAGAATCTTATGAAAATCAGACAAAATATTTGGTCAGGAAATTATAGACTATATTATCATTAAATATATATTATATATATTCCAGAGAGAAGGGAGATAGAGGGGTTGGGCCTCTCAGAGCCAAAAAAATTGCAAAAACCAATACAAAATTTTCAAAACATGAAAAAAAGAATAAATATATAAATGGAATAATAAGAAACATTTCCCCCCCTCCCCTCCTTTCCCGTTGCCGAAAGGTTAAAGATATTGATTGATAAATGCATGGGGTTTGGGTTCGGACCCCAGGCAAAAGAGTGAAAGTCATGTGGTTAGGGAAAGGTGCAAGGTCCGCGAAGGCGGATCCAAGCCAAAAAGTAAATATGTAAAAAAATATCTGAAACAAGTGATGGAGGTATCGGGCGTTTTGCTTGGCCAATATAATTTTTTTTTTTTTTTCTAATTGGATTTGAAACCTAAAATCTATTGGGCACTCATATTAAGAAAAAAAATATATTCGGGAAATACCGCGCAGTGTAATAATTTTTTTTCTCCTCCCTCCGGAATGCGTTAAAAATATGCATAAATTTATTATAGAGAAAGACAGGGGCGTATGAATATTTGCTTGCCATATCCATGAATAAATGCAATAAAGCTATTAGCTTGCTTGTTCAGTTACAAAAAAAAATGAATTGGATTTTAATGAATAAGAAGAGAGGATGGTGGTAAAAAATATTTCTCTCTCATTTTTTTTTATATTAATATTTTTACAGAGAGTAAGGGAAAAAAGAGCAATTCAGGGGAAATGGGTCAGATCGAAAAACTGTTGGTCCATGAAATTGGCATGCACACTGAAAATCATCAGTAGCTTCACCCCCTTCGCTCTTTTGCTAGGCGAGTATACGCTTATTAACACCCCATACATGCAGGTGATGCTGATATTTTACACCTACTTTGACTGCCTTTCGAGTGTGGAGGGGGGGGGGGGGGGGTTAATAAAACAGGCTTTTTTTCGGGGGCGATATAAAAATTCTTTGATCTCTGATTAGCGTTAAAATTATCTGTAATTTTTTTTTTTTTTTGTTCGTTTTCATTTTTTCTCTCTACTTTCTACATTAACGGAGATTAAATTTCTCTCTCTCCCTTTTTGTGTGGGTTTACAATTACTTAGAATTTGATGATGATCGAAATATTTATTTATTTTAGAATATATTAAAAAATTGACTTTTTTTTTGCCATTTCACAAAACTGCGTGTGATCTGTCTCTTGGGCTGGGTGATGATAGTAAATAAAGAGGATTAAAAAGGGCCGGGAGTAAAGAAAAAACCCCCCATTTTACACAATTAATCTGTCCAGCTATTTCAAACTTATAATAAAGATAATTAAAATAAGACTTTCAATAGGCTCTATTCTGTATATATTTTATATAGAAAAGTGAGAAAAATGTCATTGAGGGAAATTTTTCTGTCAAGTTTAAAAATTTTAGCCATTTTTTTTAAAATTTGAAAAATTTCTTTCTGGAAAAAAGAAAAAAATCAATAAAACAAATTTTTGGAAAATTTTTTTAAAATTATTTTGAAATTTTAAAAAAGAATCATTTAAAAATTCAATAAATCTAATTTCCTTAAAATCAGCAAATCATCATTTTTGTATTCAATTTTTAATTTCGGACTTCGAAATTTTTCAAAATATCAAACACTATTGTGTGTAGCTAGGATTCTCAGGAGGCGGGGGATGGGAAAATAAAATTTTTTCTTTTATTTAGATTTTAATTTTTGTTTACTAAAATAAAAATTTAAATTGGCAGACAAGGCTTTCTGAAGCAGTCAAAAGAAGAAATCCAAACCAACTTAGAGCACAGGTCATCCTCATCATCAAGAAACTATTGGTCCGGAGGTCCACGAGAAAATTAAGTGGTCCGCAGAAAAATCTGGACACCGTTGCACTTTTTATGCTTTATTAATAATTAAGCAAAAATAATAATCTAAGAAATTCTAATTTTCTAAATTTTATATATTTTTAAAACATTTTTATTTGAAAATTACAAAGTTACAATCGCGTTAAAAAAAAAATTATTTTAAGATTTGCTGGAAACAACTGAGCTCTGCATAATTAAATCTCGAAATAAATACCGTCCTCCGTTTAGCAGTAATTAAAAATTTTGTAATAATTAAATAAATAACCATTTCATAATGTTGATGCATCTATATTAATAAATTGCAAATTCTCTTATCATCATCATTATTCTATAAATGTATTTCTTTTTAAAAAATTCATATTCATCCGCGGGATTTCACATTCTGAATTTAGTCGGTCCGAAAGTTTGGCGCCCGTTAAGTTGGTTTGATTTGCTCCATTTGGCTACTCCAGCAACCAACCCTCTTACTTTTATTCGACTTGAAGCCATACCTTATATATATATTTTTTTAATTTTTCCTTCTTGATTTTTCAATTTATTTTAGCTTAAAGGGGTGGGGTTTAGTTCCTCTATCCCACTGTCTTCGTGATATTTCATTCGAATATATTAATTCAAATGTAGCTGTAGTTTGTCTAAATTCACAAAATTCTAATCTTAACTTATAAGATCGTAAAAATATATTGAATGCATCTTTCATTTATTAAAAATTAAATTAATATCATTTGAGGGATCAAAACCATTGTATAAAATAGACAAATCCGCGGTAATTATAGTCTGGCCGTTTTCAGAATTCTAACAATCTTAATCGCACTCTGAAAACTGTCTTTCTTCAACCAATCATGTCTGCTCTTGTTGATTAACCCTTTTTTTCTTATATAAATGTCTAAATGGTCTCAACATGATTAATCTAAAGTAGTGTTTGTGTCCTTGGCTTAGTGCAAGCGGACGCTAATGCATTTGTCGTTTCGTTGTAGAGCGAGCGTTATTACGTCACCGACGAAGGCAGGAAAGTGAAAATGTTTGTGCCCACGTGACGTTGTTTACGCGCGCGAGTTGCACACGCGGTGGTGGCGGTGTTGGAGAGCGAGGGGGGAATGACAACCAATCAGAGAGCTCTAAGCGGGGGGTCGGCCCCCGGCGCAACCAATTACGCGCACGCGCACTGCCCTCACGCGGCCACCGCTTGAACTTGGAAGGAAAGTGAAAAGGGGAAAACGTGTTTGAAGCTCACTCCTGGCCGAGAGCTCGGAGCACACGCATGTCTCAGTGTTGATATCCCCTTTCTCTCTCTTTCTCTCCTTTTTCTTCATACTCCTCTTTTAACACCATCACCATCATCATCAGCAGACATCCTGTTCTTCTATCTCGAGATCTTCTTTTGGGCCACATGGCGCCGCGACGTAACCACCAAGCTGGACTTGACCTCCAGCATTTGCCATCCTTAGATCTCGATGCGATCGAGAATTACGACTCGACTATCAGCCGGTGCTGCGTGCCGACCAATTGCCTTCGCGTGGATCCCACAATCCGCCTCAATGAACTCCACGATGTCGTCAAAGTCATTTGTAATAATGAGCTCTGTACCGTCGGCGATTACATGCACCGAGAATGTTTTGACGACTGGGAACAGGACAAATTGACGTATCTGAAATCGTGCGGGCGAGCACGTAGTTGGTCGGAGCGACAACGCCACCAGAATCTATGGACGAAAAAAGGCTACGACCTGGCATTCAAAGCATGCGGCTGTCTCTGCGGTCGTGGCTATCTCAAGAAAGACCTCGACTGGTTACCCCCAAGATCGTTGCTTGGCTCAGGCGGTTCGGCCGGTTCCGGCTCCCTGCCCGGTTGCGGGGAACTTGTTGATGAGACCGGCCACGTGGTCTTAAGCGCCCAATTGCCCCATTCGACCGCCGGCCAGAAGAAGAAGAAACGCCGTAACAAACAAAACACTCGCCCAACATTGGCGGTTTCGGCCACGTATCATCCACCAGCGGCAACCCAGGCAGCGGCGGCCGCTGCCGAATTACGAGGACGTACCGGATCGTTGTCGTCAAGTAATGGGTCAGCATCGCCGCCTTCAGAACCAAGCGTCTCACCGACACATATCGGAAGTAACGGGGCTAAAAAGAAGACGACGCGTATCGAGTTCTTTAGCGATCGCAGGTGAGTTCCATCGCATCTCATTGCATTGCAATGCATGTCATTGAACTTTCTTATGAAGGTGGTTTAGATTGGTGTAGGTCTTAGATGTGTCAGAGAGAAAAAAAGAAATCATCAGGGGGAGAATTCATGAATGACGAATTGGCGCTTTCGGTTGCCATGGCAACCACTCAGTTCTTAATTTCCTTGACATTGAACCAACAACAAACTGCTTGATTTAATACAAACTTTGTTTGATTTAGACAACAAATAACCAGCAAAAAAAGAATGCACTTTTTGTTTATTTATCATCAATCCTGTGCCCTTCATTAAGACAAATTAAATACGAAATATTTTCATTCATAAATAGACTATATTGCAATAACTAAGGACGTTAAAAAATTTAAGCATGAAACATTGATATCAGCAAAATAAATTCTTTATTACGTCCAATTTTTTTTTCATTTCACTTAAAAAAATTTAAAACTAAAGTTGTGTCCAATTTGGTGATTATAAGAGATAGGGGAATTATTTCAACTTCCACCCTTGATTGAAGGCACCAAAACTTGCATATTCCCTAAAAAAAGAAAAAAAAAAATTGCTCCCTCTAATCACTACATCAAATTATACTTAAATGAATGAATGGAATGTATTCATATACAAACAACCAAATAAATTAAAGCTAAAGAAAAAAAATGATATCAAATGATATATCTGACATTAAAATTATATCCACATTGGGGATTATTTTTTATTAAATAAAAATATTTAGGGAAGGATGGAGAATTAATCAGCTTTGTTTTTATTCACGAACAGTACTATATATATATGTATATATATTTAGTGTTAAAAAAACGGCGCCGATTATTCTCGATTTTTCCACCTCTTAATATTATCTTGCAACTTAACAACGACGAAAAAATATTGAGGTTGAAAGTAAGAAATATTAAAAATTGACTTTTCAAATATCCCTCATTGATACATTTAAGGATTGATACATTTAAATAAATAATAACTTTTTTAATTTTTGTTAGTGGTTCTTTTGTGTATTTGTTAAAAAAATTAAGAAAAAATAAGCGTCAAAAATTTCATATTTCACTCATATTCAAATGATAATTCATATATTTTTGGATACT
The DNA here is from genome assembly GCA_010014785.2 of Anisolabis maritima. Lineage (NCBI taxonomy): Eukaryota > Metazoa > Arthropoda > Insecta > Dermaptera > Anisolabididae > Anisolabis > Anisolabis maritima. The sequence goes on from JAAAKE020121572.1 coordinate 14,034, forward strand.
AAATTTAATCCTTCTTTTAAATGGTATATCAACTTATTTTTCTATCTCTTCGCTTACGAGCTATAACGGCGCAAAGGATTGAACACCTAAATCCAATCTCACTTTTACCCTCCCTGTCTTATTCTCTTGGGATGCACTAAAAAAGAAGAAGAAATTATGGATAAGAAGTCTATTATTATACTATATGTGAATTCAACATCGACTTGGCCTTGACTATTTTTAAAATAATAACATCCTCTCTTTCTCGCATATTTTCGTTCAAACAATTTAATGTGTGTGCGTGGGTGTGTGTGTGTAAGAGAGAGAGAGAGAGGGAGATAAATTAAAAACAACTGATAATCGTTAGCGTTCGTTTAATTGATAAAAAAATTATATTTGCTCAAGTCCCTTGGTTGTTTCTTGTTTAATTTATTAATCAACATAGAAATGTCAAATTTTATGTTTAAAGGAAAAATGAACAATTCATATATGAAAGATTGTAGGAAAGTCGAGTTTTTGACGAATTAAGAGGACCGCTGACTGAAGCATTTCTACAGACAATACCAAATTCAATATCAACCCTGGTATTTGATTTAACATTCAATTATAAAAATCAACATATCTCTTTAATTATTAATTAAATTTCCATACAAATTGTTCTATTATTAATGATGACCAACTTTTGTTTAAAAAAAATTTCATCTCTTATCGTTTATGAGATATTGAAAGTTTTAGTTTTTTTGAGCATATCGAACCATTGAAAAATCGAAAATTGATGCCATTCCTAGCGAGTAGTTTTAAGTTAAATAAAAACTGCAATATTAATCTCTGGAAAGACGGGAAGGTGGATTTTTTATTTAATTCTTTTTGATGTCGGGCACAGGGTCCTTCATCAGGACAATCATATCTTTACACATGATTGTTCAGAGAAAGGGTAGTCTGCTTAAAACGTTAACAATTCGAAATAATTAAATAAAAAAAACCTGGCTGCCCTCCCATCCTTCCAGAAATTACAACATTAGTTTTTTATTATCAGCAAGCAATTAGAGAGAATTTTATACCGAAAATCTACGCCTACGGGTTTAAAAATTAAAGAAAATAAAATAAAATTTGATGTGAAAAGAACATATCATACAACTTACTCAAAGTAATATGATGTGCTCTTCACGCCAGATTTTTGGAGTATACATAAAATTGGGATCACCAATTTTTTATTTCCGCGAGGACAATATTAAAAATAAAAAATAAATTGGAATCTAATTATATTCAAAAATACGATTTAAAAATATTTATATTTTTACCACCTTTTACCCATTTCGCCTATCTTTAAAATTTCAAATTAAAAGCTCCTCTAATTTGATGTGGAAACTTAGATTAGATCTTAAATTTTTATCTAATTTATTAAATGTACAGCTAATTTAATTAAAATTAAAGTTTAAGAGAAAATCACAAAAAATCTAAAAAGTAAAGTGGGCCCCAAACAATTTTAGATTAGTACATTTCCAAGATCATCTAAAAATTAATTGATATATGAATTTTAATCAAAATCGTTAGAACAAATTAAAAAAAAAATACATTAGTAAAGTACTAGTACTATTTGGCCTTTAGTGTCCTATGCGACGTAAGTATCTAGTTTAAATATCAAATTTTAGTCTCGAACGTTTTTGAGATATTTTGTTTGCTCAGACAGAAAGACAGAACATTTTTCCAAGATCTATACTCAATGACCTTCAAAACGTGTATTTCCGTTATAATTTTTTTTACTTTCTCTTATCTATTAATGTAATAAATAAATAAGAGAGAGTAAAAAAGAAAAAATTTAAATTAATCAGAATAAGAAAAAGTGAAAGTAAAAAGGTCTGCCACTGTCTAATTTGAATATCTTGCACTTTTGAACAAATAAATATTTATTTAACATTCGATTTTTTGCTTTGATTTATTTATTGAAAAAATGATAAAATTGTAGATTTTTTAAAATTTATTCAGTGTCTATTAATTATCTAACAATCGTCAAAATAAATATCCCTTTATTGAAATTTCTTTTTTTTGGGCTGGTGAGGCCATTTTTGACTTTGAAATATACTTATTAATGAGAAAAGCGTGTTTCGTTGGCTTCCGGCGGGCGTACAACACTCTTGTTTCTCGGGGGCCACCTATCCAAGGTTCAGCAGTTCTTGGGTGCCTGTTCCTGTTCTTTCCAGCCTTCGCATTTTTAAGTGATATTTTTAATATTCATTCAACTATTTACTCATTAATATTATTTTTAGAAAATAACCGCAGACTCATTAGTTTATTCATTCAGTCATTATTTATATTGACTGTTTATAAAATTAAAAGGAGGAAAAATATCTGAATTTATATTTAGATGCTTGGGATTTATTATATCAGTAGAAATGAGTCAATGAGCAATTTATTCATTAGTCTAAAATTCAAAGAAATTAGGGGACAAGTAGAAAATTCAGATAGGTGGTCTCCGAAAAACAAGAGTGGAAGCCATTGGTACTAATTTTTCAATCAAATATATGTATATTTAAAGTCAAAAGTGACTTAAAATTGAAATAAAAAAAAATAGAGAAAAATTCTATAAAAAATATATATTTAATTTACGAAGTTAGTTCTACGGTTTAATTGAAATTTCATTTTTTGACTGCTGAGGGATTATTATACAATTGAATAGAGAAAAATATCGAAGGCTTCCGGCGGGCGTTTAACAGCCTAGTTCCGCAGGGCCACCCATCCGAGGTTGAGTGCTGTTTGGCCATGCTTATCTTGGTGGCTGTTATCACTCTCTCCGGCCAGGGGTTTTAATTCAAATTGAAAATTAAAAATCTCAACAATGTCTCATTAAGAATGAGAGATCGCATTTCATTTAACCTATCTAAACATACAGATATATAATACTTTAATATATTGAAGATTATAAATCAATTAATTGATTTTGATACCAATTTTATTGGAATATATTTTAAATAAATTCCAAGCAAGATCTCACATACCTTCTTCTCGGGATGCAAATTCAGCACATCATCAGATAAGGCAAGATAGGGGGAAGAGAGAGCCTACTTATCAGACATGCATATTATGAGTTCAATTCCATAATAGGAGAGTAAAACTGATGTAGCCCTCAAAAGTTAAATTCACCTACCTTTTACAGTAGCTTCTCTCTTCTAAATGAGATGAGTCACCCTTCTCTTCTTCAAGGTGTGTCCTCTTGGCCCTATTCTCCCTCTCTCTCTCTCTTCTGAATGAATATTTATACATGATAATGTGTCAGGTTCTCTATTATCAAGGGCATTTATACGCTCTATTGATATTTGCATTATGTCCTACTCCTACTCTACAATGTTTATTATGTTACAACTCCTGGTTAATTGAATTAATTCCTTCATCAAATTCATTCTAATCATGAATTACAAATATTTAAAATAATAAATAATTAAAAAAAAAAGTTTTGGAAATTTTTTTATTATAGAGTATTTATTTTGACTATATAGGTAGGGCTGTTGATTGTTTAAGCAATAATTAAAAAGATGAAAAGATTTTTGAATAGAAAATACTCTAAATATTTAATACCAAATAATTCATAAATAAATATATATATATATATATATTTACCAACAATGAAAAAATTTCCATAATGGCTGATTATCAAATTTAATTCTATTATTTGAATACATTTCAACTAATCCACAATAATTATAAAATATGAAGGTCATCAGTGAATAAATAAAAATTAATTTCTACTATTAATATTTAAAAATAATAAAATAACTGTTTTTTTTTTTTTTTTTTTTTTTTTTTTTAAGAATTTTTTTCACTCTTTTCGACATCTACGATCATAGACCACATGTTAAACATTCAAATTATATATTTATTATACTATTAAATCAAATTGATTTAATAAAATTTCTTTCGGATTCTGTGGGATCCGAACCCACAACGGTTGGCTTTTGAACTCACCTCTAATCTCACTCCCACGGTTTGAAGCTTTTTTTTAATAATTACAAGTGTATATTAAATAATCATTTTGACTAGATTGCCCATGGACACTAATCAAAAAAATTATTATTATATTTAGTATTATTATTATTATTATTATTATTATTATATTACATACTCTAAAAAAATACAATAATTATTTTAGGTTTGTGTTTCTAATGAACTAATAACATATCTAACTTATATAACTTTTTTCAGGAATAATAATTTTTTATTGTTTTAAAGAATATTAATAATATAATTATAATTTTAATTTATATTTTATAGTTGTGCCTCAAACGGGTTGCGCAACTCACCAGGGGCTTATAGAGTTTAAATTAGTTTTCTTTGAATATCTCTATAAACAGAATAACCACCAGAACCCGAAATGAAATTATTTAAGAGTTTAATTTAACTGTTTTTTTTTTTTTTGTAGCTCAAGTCAGTCAACCAAAATGGTTGAAATAAATAAATATTCTATTCTATTCTATAAAGTTTAAATTTTTTTGTAAAATAAAATTCATCTTAAAATAAAAAAATTTATAATTTTAAAATTTTCAATTTGTTACTTTTTAAATGTTAAAAATCACAAATGTTTTCAAATAAAATGTTTGGCCACATTATAAACTATCGAATCGAATTTGGTATCATACCATGTCTAGAATTCTTAATGTTTTAAACCAAAAAACTTTATTGTAGTTATTTTTGATCAGGAGTTATTTCACTTTTAGTAAATGTTCAAACTCTGGAGAATTTTAAGTATATAGATTATTATTAGAATTTTTTAATTTATCGCTGACCACCATGGCCTTCGTCATATTTATTGCAGATTATATATGTGTATATAAATATATTATACAAATAATAGTATAAAATTTTATTTTGATCAATTAGGTAATTTTTTAAACAACAATGAAAATAAATATTCGTCCTGCTTATTTTTATTTAATATTTATTATTTTTTTTTTATTTAGGTTTGACTACGTGGTCATATCTTTGAAATTTTACAATTATAATATTAGAAAGTATATAAAAATATATAAATATATTATTTTTTTATTTTTTAGACTTAAAAAAAATAATAAAATATTCTAAATAGTTCAAGGTGAATTTAAATTTTCAAAAAAGTTCAATTTTCAATAAATAATTAATTGTTTTTCCTAATATAATAATAATAAAAATAATTGTTATAATCCCTTTCCCGCACTATTATATACATATAAAAAAAGTAATAAAAATAAACATTCACGCTATTCCTGGGTCTAAGGTTGGTTAGCCCTGTTTGAAAAGTTTTGCAACTTCGACGCCTATTTTTGATTATAAATCAAATATATCCCAATCTCTCATACTCTCCAATACTCTAAAAAAATTATTTCTCTAATTACAAAAAATTTATTACACATTTATCTGGAAAATCCAGTTTTTTTTAAATGCGATCTTATTCATTTAATCAAACAGTCTATTTATTTTTATTATAAAATTATATAATTCTCCTGATAAGAATATTTTTAACTGTATGCATTATTGTAATCTAAAAACAGAAAAAAAATGAAATTCATCAGAAAGATGATAATAGAATGGAATAACATTCAGCCTTCACATCTCTCTCTCGGGTCTTATAAATAGAGATAAGAATAAAACTGCACTCTTCTCTATAGATAGAATTCAACGTTAGAAAATTTTACTAAATCCAAAGTGTGATTCTAGCTAAATCCCTAAAATCACTTCTCTTTTTTTATGATGTTGTCTAAAAGAAAGAAAATCATGCTACCTGCTGAGAAGAAAATGGAAATATCAAAGATTCTTTTTTGTCTGTTTATGATATTCGTTTGTCCGGAACTTTTTTTCTCATTTGAAATTGAATTCAAAATTGACTTTTCTCTCTTTGTCTTATCTTTTAATTCCGTAAATGTGGAATGTGACTGTGACGTCATATTTAGATTGGAAAAATTTTTATCGAGCACAAATGGCATCTTCAAGATAAAAATACATACTATAATAACGCAATTATTTAAATTTATTTGTCCCTATCCCTTTGAGCAAAGTAGAAGTCTCGCTTTATGATCTAAGGATTAGTGGTTCGCTTCCCGTTTTAATTTATTTAAATTATATTGATTACTAATTCGTATAAATAAATATGAGCAAAGTCTAGATGCCGAAAAAGAACCTAAAAGCTTTTAGTTTTTGATTTTATAATAATTATTACGATGTTTATTGGTTTAAATAATAATTTCTTTTTTCCGATAGTCGGCGATGTTTGGCATTTGGCTATTTGTGAATTCTAAATTCTAAAATTATCTTATAAACATTGAGAAAAGGTCTTTGACATGAGAAATAAGAGAGAGAGAGAGAGACGATGATGAAAAAGACAATGAGTGAGTGTTTGTTAGTTTTTTTAACATAATGTTATTTGCAAAAGCTTATTTTTTCTTAAATAAACAAAGTAAAAAAAAAAAAAAAAGGATTATTAAACTCTTAAATAATATTTTTATATAATTTTATACAAGATGAAAAGAAAGAGAGATTCAGTGATGTAAGTTTTCTGTATCTGTTAGAAGAGTCAAAATGTGTCTGTATTTATTTAAATGGCGTTCGTGGAGAGACTTGTTTTAAATTCCGAAAATATAAAAATTTTCATATAATTATTTATATATTTAATAAATATTTTGGTCCAAGACCTTTAGCCAAAAAATTTCCGGCTAATCAATAGAGATAAAAATTTTTTTTTATTAAAACAAATGGACATCCAAAATTGAAATGAAATCGTGGAATAACTATCCTTTTAAATTAAATTGTTAATTGTTTTTATAATTACTAGATAAGACAAAACTTGATAACGAAAATGTTTTAAAAGTTCCCTGTTTCGTTAATGAGGAGGGGGCAAAAATCAACTTTAAGGGGGGCATGATTGAAAAAAATTCAGAAACTGAGATAAATTATAATTTATACATTTTTCTGCATCTCCTAAGGGAATTAATTAGACTTTGCATAGAGTAACTTGTAGAAGAAATAGAATGGGAGGTTTTTATTTCCCAAATTGCAAGATAAACCATAAAAAATTTGAAAATTTCTCATATAAAAGCATTGGCAAATGGCAATTAACAGAAATCAAAAATAAAATAAATAAATCCTACCATTTAATAATAAGGTTTATGCCAATTACTTGCATTACGAGTATGCAGTATTTTGACTAATGACTAAAATAAAAATTTTTCAAAAATATTCTATTTATTTTTCAAAAATATAAATACCTATTCCTAGTGAAAGGTGTGATTATAAAAAAAAGACGTATATAAAAGTGTCTTTGTAAATAAATTTTATGCAAATTTTATGCTTATTGAATGAATGGGAGTGTTAAAAATAAACTTATTTATTTAATCACCATTAGTTAAAAATTCTTTTTTTTCTTTCCAAGACACTAACTATGTTTTTTCGTATGTGACTATAGAATGGGGGAGGGGGCCCGGGCTCCATCGCTGCCCTCTTAAAGCTGAAAAGAACTGCAAAAAAAAAATCGATACAAAATTTTAATAAATATCTGAAAGAAATTACAAAAATAATTTTGAATTTTAAAATCTCTAAAGACAATTCCAGAAAGACATTTTATTTAGGCCCCCTTTCCAAAATCCTGACTACGCTTCTGTACTTCTTTCTCTATTTTACTCAAAATCTAAAATTTTAAACCATCTTACTGTAAAGTCGTCTCTTTTGAATAATTTAAGAAAGTTGGCTTTAAAAATATTAAAATAAATTCCAAGGAATTTATGTCTTGACTCTTAAAGCAGGAGTAAAGAAAGCTTCCTGATCTCTTCCTGATCTTCAATTGTTCGCTTTCTGTTCTGAGCGATTATTTAAATTTCATTCGCTAGCAATTAATTTAATTAAATGTGGACGGAGTCTCAAAGGCAAAAAAAACCTAAAAAATTCCGAGAAATGGGAAATCGTTAAAGAGTTTTTGTAAAAATAAAAAGTTAGGGATTCTTAATAATCTATTCCTAGTATTTAATTTAACAAATGAAAATTCTTAAATATCGAATTTAAATTAAAATCCAACCACTAATTTTTGAGGAAAAACATAAATGCACAATTTTTTTTGAACTTTTTTGGTATCGTTGATTATCATTAGATCTTATAGTATCTATTTTATTTTCTATCTCTGGAATCCCTGAACCTAATTTGGCAAAATATAATACAATGATTGAACTACATATAACTAGTTAGACTAATTAAATCGAATTTGACCGAGGACCGAGAGAGATAATCAAATTTCTAGTATAAATTATTCACTAAACTTTTAATAAATCAATTAAATTAAATCTTTTTTTATAAGGAAATTGGATTCTCTATTCTTTATAGAATCATTTTGATAAAAAAATACATGATGATGGCAAAAAAAATTGAATAATCTCTCTCTCTCTCTCTATAAAGTCCAACAGGTGGAATTTTTTTAACACTTCTCTCTCTCTCGTGAATATGTCAAACATAAAAATGTAATAAGTCAATTCTAGGTGTCTGTCTGTCTCTTTCTCTTCCTCCTTCTTTCCTTCCTTCTTCTTTCAAACATGCAAATCGGTGGAATAAAATTATTATCATCTTAAACGTTGTGGAAAATTTTTTTTCTCTTGCTTTAAAAAAAGACTTTTTTCTTCTCTCTTGAAGAACAAAAAAATTCTTTTTTTGTTAATACCTGAGGAGTCCGCAAGTAGCGGCTTGTTTCTTTGAAAAGTTGAAGGTATGGAACTTTGAATTAAATTTATTGAATTTTAATTGTCAACTTTTCGAATACTAACTTTCCTTTATAAGAAAATTCAAATATCATTTCTACTAATTTCATGTTAGTTCAATAAATAAAAATAAATTATATGGTATCTATGTCTAGAATAATAATTGATATTAAATTGCCTTGATGGAGGGGGAGGATTTCCATGACAAATCTTGATAATTAAAATTAAAAAATTATAATAAAAACGTCCTTAGGATATCACACTTTTCAAATAAAATTTCCCACCGCAATCGAAAATGCGCTCACTCCATACTATTGTGATTTCATTTTAGAATCTGGCGTTTTTTTTATTTTTTTAAAGAAAGCTGAATGATGAAAGAAGAAATTTTTTTTCAATTTTATATCAAGTTCATTGACCTTAAACCGATTTCAAGTTTAAATGTCATATTTGGATTTCCGTTCTAGAATCAAATGCATTGGGTGATCATTAATTTATATTAATATAAAATTTATTCTCTCCTCTGATTCGATGATGGTGATGATGACGTCGAGTTCGAAAGTCATTTACCTAATTTGCCCGTTAAAAAAAAAAAGAAATTATATGATGAATTGATTCGGGTAGCATCTTTTAAGGAATCAAAGAGAAAAGAAAAAAATTATGTTAAATCCCTGAGGGCTAACTAATTGAACATTTATTAATATTTAATTAAAAAATTTCTAAAGAGTCAATTTATCATTTTATACTTCATCTGATATATTTAAATGAATTGATAGGCTCTGTATTAAAGATGACGTCAGGTTTGGCTATATTTTATCCACCATCCACTACACAAGCCCAATTAAGAATAATCAAAATAATATTTTTCATAAAAAAAAAACATCCTTTTAAATTTTATATTTAATTTTAATTTGAATTATAATTCTAATAATTTTTAAAATTTTAATTAAAATTTGGTGGTTTTTGATGAAACAATAAGGCGTAATATTGGGGTATCTTTTGGCCTATATAAATAACTTATATATGATTGGACCTAGCCACCGAGGACTTGTGCCTCTAAGCAGGTCTTAAATAAATTTATTTATTTATTTATAAACCATTTGAGTATTTTCATGGAATTTTTTAAATTTTCCCTGAGGACTTTTGACTTAATTAATCAAAATTGTTTTAGATAGGTCACTTTTTAACTCTGTGATTTATATATAATGTATCAATACATCGCTTTAATTCTGTGATTATAACCCCAAAAATGATAAAAAAAATAGCGTGAAAGGAACCTGTTATGGAAATCTAGATATCAATGGAGGGGGGAGAGAGCTTATAAAATAAAATAAATATTCACAGATGCGTCAGACCAAATTTGCATTGTGAAAGAAAAAAAATGGACTTTAGTTGGTGAACTTTTTAGGAAGCAAAGAGAAAAGGACTCCTGGGCATTCCATTCTCTTTATGGATGAATGGAAAATAAATTTTATTTTTTATTATTTAAATATTTTCTTTTAGCCTATAATTATAATTACAAATTATTTTGATTAACGTAGTATATAAAACAATAGCAAATTTGATGATGAATGTGTCTTTTGAAATGAGTGGTCTATATGAGTTTTTTTTTTATGTAGCAATAACGTAACCTATAAAAAATGTAAATTGTTTGTATTTATTTTTAAATATTAATTTATAAATGGATTCAATTAAATAAGGCTTCCTTATTAGTTTAATTTCTCATGAGGAACATGCTAGGTCTATGTCGTGATCACACAAGGGCTAATTAATTAATCCTTCCCCCCACTGCACCGACAATGTCCTTCTAACTACTATTTGGCGGGTACTACACTACTCAAATTTTATTATACCTATTATATTAATCAAAATATTTGTTATTAAATTTTATTATATTTAATTGTAAAAAAATAAAACATTAAAAAAAAGGTCAGGACGTCCAATTCCCGATCATATTCTATTCGTTGTTAATAATTCTTATTATACAAATCAAAATATATCTTATATTTGTTTCGCATCTCTTCCCTAACGAATAATCTGTATAGATTTCTATCAACCTCTTGATAGAATGCTGGAGGAATTTTTATTTCAAAAGAAACAAACAAAAATTGAAAATTTTATACTAGAAAGGCAAATTATGAAAAATAATCGCCCAATTTTATTTTATAAAAATTAAATTTCCGATATCCAACCCAAAGGGGGGCTGAGAGCCAGTTATTTATGATACATTTAGAATACAGCCAGGAATGTTCTCAATATAAGAAGAGATTTTTCTTTTGAAATATTTAAAACCATAAATTAGGGTATTTTCAAAAAGAAGGAGGGAAAAGGGCCACCTAATAAGGTTCTTAAAATGCAGGAGTGTCAGATGGGATTGAAGCTGCTGAGATGATGATGGTTAAAGACGAAGACGGAGGCGGAGGAGGAGGAGGAGGCTTAGTGAGTGAGATTCAGGCCAACGGCCTCCTCTCTCTTCTGAAACCGCTGAAGAAGGCGGGTGTTTACATTCAAAACTTGCATCGCTAGGGATAACTGGTTGGTCTGTAACCTCATCGCTTGCTCTCTCTCTCTACCAAACGATTAAAAGGACATTTGATATTTCACTCAAAATTTCAAAAAGATTATGTTTAAATTCGAACAAATAGTAAAAAAATAAAAACTGGAGTGTGAGTTGCAAAATTCGAAACCTTTTGGACGATGGATCCCAGAAGAGAAGAGAAAAAAAAACTTATATTTATTATTATTATTACATTATACGATTGATAGTATATTATTTTTTATTTTTCATGGGTATTATTAACTAACTTTTCTCGAAACTCTGGCTTAAACTCTCGATTAGTAGGCAATCAACAGTCTTCATGTTCAGATACCAGTCTCCAAATTTTTCCAACCGTTTATTCCCAACAGAGACTTTCTATGATCTTTTTTTTGAAACTTTAAACTCCAAAACTAAACTAAAAAAAAAAAAAAAAAAAACAACTACCCAAAAAATAATTCTTTCTTCTATGGGTGTGTGTGCATTCCCGCATATATTAACCCCAAAATTTGAATCTCCCCTTGACCTCATGATGTTTGAATCGGAAAGGATTTCTTTTTTTTATTTCATTTTTTTTTTCAAAATTTTATTTTACCCTTTGGAGCAATTAGGATCTTTTTGCCTGTCACGCTGTCAAAGGATCTATATATTCTTATATTAATCGATTAATTTATTTCTTTATCCCCTCTTCTATTATATGATTTACATTATATCCATTTCCTTATTGAAGTTAAAAAGAGATGCATTTTTTTATTATATGATGATTGCATTCTCTAATTTTAACTTTTAGGTGTCTGTGTCTACCTATTTAAACGGCATCGTGTCTCTAATTATAGTAGGTTATTCAGAGAGTATGTGTGTGTGTTCTCACACCCACGCACACATACAAATGCATCTGAGGTTGAGGTCCGTTATGTCCCAGAGGAGAGACCACAGCCAGGAACACTTCTCCTCCACTCCCCTCTCTTTCCTTCTCTATCATCACGAAACTAGCCTAAATTACAAAGTTGGTTTAATTTAATAAGTAAAAAAAAAGTGAGTCACCACCAAGTGTCTGCCTAGAGCGCATTCTTCTAGGTAATTTATAAAAATACAAAAACATTATTTTCTTTTAAAATAGCAGGGTTACAGAACTCATTTGAATATATTAATACACTTCAAACCCAGAGAGAGATGTATGGAATTAATCTTAATTGATTAATTTTTTTTTAAAAACATACTTTTGTCTTCTCTTTTCCCGGAAATCAGAGTTAAGTACCGGCCTAATTTTCTCTGAATACACTTAATATTATTACTATTAATCATCAAAATAAATTAGAAGAATTTACAAATAAAACCAAAGCATACTTTAGGCACAAATAAATTTTTATTATAAACAAAAAGATGTAATTTTGTAATGAAAAATTTTCATATTCTGTAAAACACCCAAAATCATTAAAAAAAAAAACGTGGCGATGTTCAATTAATAATTGAGTTTCGCATTAAATTATAGTTGGGTGGAGGGAGCATAAAGGGCATTAGGCATTAATATTATGCACCGGGTTTTGGCCAATAAAAATCAGAAATGGTCTACCAATAGGGTAAAAATTTGGCATTTTGATTCCTTATAATTTTTCTCCCCTAAAACGATTATATGGCATTATGATTATTTTATTTATCAAGTATACTGATAAAAGACGTTCAAATATCTTTAATTAATATATAGATGTGTACAAGTGCAGAAGAGAATATATAAATAAAATTGAAAATCTCATCATAAATCCTGAATTTTAGACAGACAATCTCTCTGGGAAGGATATTATTCATTTCTCTCTCTTTCTGAGTGAGTGACCTTTTAATCTTACATATGATAAAATATTTAATATCACGAAATATTTCAGTAAAATAGTAACTATTTACTAGGGGAGTAAAATAGTAATAAAAAGCATTATATTATCATATTTTAAAATAGTAAATAAAGTTTTATATCAATTATTATTTTTTCTAATGTACATTGGAGAAAGGGGAGGGGGGAGCCACTCTGGACCCTTGGGACCGTTAATGAAACCAATGATAAAAATGTGATGACTAAAAAGTCTAAAATATGCAATATATTATATAAAAAAAAATTAGAAATCCAAAGTTATCTTTTTAAATCGAAAAATTTCTTTCAATAATTTTGTCATTTTTCTATATCTAAAGCCATTTAGACTACCACCATATTTATTGGTAGCCAATAATATCAGATAATGGAAGTGGTGATTGAAATAAAAAATTTATAACCTGTTGCCTACGTTCATCCTCAGAGCTCACAAAATTCTCTTAAGAATAAAATAAATTATAATTACTAAACAACAATATTAATCTAAGAGACAAGAAAGTAACTGTTAAAAACTATTAAACATCTTTATTATGCCATGAGTTATAGAAATGTGTTCGTGTTTGGAAGCTAGGCAACTCACGTGACCAACTCACTAATGGATTTTTCGATTAATTGCTCCAAAAGTCCTATAGATAAGTTTTCCTGAAACAATTGAGTTCTAGACCAACTATGGAGTAATTGTTTAAATAAATCTATTACCGAGTTGGTCATTTGAGCAAACAAATTTTGACAACGATTATTCCTATCAATGGCTGCCATCCTGTCCATAATTACTAAGCATTCCAAAATACAGGTGACAGGGGGGATTAAAAAGTCTCAATTTATTTTTAAACCACAGAGAAGTCATTTTGATTTCTAAAAAATTTCATTACCCGATTTTGGTATTATATTTCTCAATAATAATATAATCAGATTAAATCATCTACTCATATAAATTTTGTGGTTAGAAGGTTTTCGATTCCATTTGTTCCCATTCTCTCTCTCTAAAAGCTTAAGTTGTCTTAAACATCTAAATTTCTCTCCTCTCTCCCATAAAATCTCCAACCTAATATTCCCCCCCTCCCCCCATCCAATAGATGGAGAAGGAAAATCATGATCATTTGCGGTCACTTTGGTAATAGAGAGATACCGAATTTGGACAAAATTCGCCCTTCCAATTCACAAAGGAATTTATGCTAAACTTTACCTATACATATAGAAAATGTTTCTCTCTTCTTGCTTATGTTATCTGTGTGCGCCTCTTTGCGCCGTTATAGCTCGTAAACGAATATAGATAGAAAAATGGTTGATATACCAAGTAAAAGAGGATGAAGTTCAGTATCCAAAAATTTATGACTCTTATTGTCAGATAAATATGAATGAGCTGGAAACAAAATTGTATGGGTTTTTGACATGAATTTTTTCTTTAATTAATCAATAACTCTAATACTAGGAAAATTAGACTAACAAAAATTGTCAGAGTTTATTCTCCATTAAATTTTGAATCCATTGATATATTGCAACTCTTAGTGGTGGAAAAAATAAAGAGGTTTCTCTTTTAATTAACTAGTAACATATTTTTTTTGGTATTATGAGTTGAATCACAACCATGTTATATCTTTTTATCAAACCGCCACTAAGAAGCATTTTCCTAAGTCCAATACACTGAACCTTGAATAATGAAAAAATAGTCTTGAATTAATTCCAAATGGCAGTATATAATAAACAAGCAGGATTGAATGGATTATTGTTGTAATCCCATTTTTTTTTTTTTTTTTGTAATTAATATTTAATTGTAAGTCATTTATATTTTACAATCGCAATCAACAAACTAAAGCTTATTTCTATTTATAGTTCTCTCGTGTTTGTCTAAAGATAAGATAAATAGCCTATGTATGTATTAAACAATAATTATTACAAAGTACTTTTTTTAACACTTAATGGAAATCTCAAAATTTAATAATTATTTTAAAATATGAAATGCACTGACATCTTTTGAATAATAATAGAAACTTTTCAATTGGAAAAATTCAAAAAAAAAAAAAGTATAAAAAAATTATAAAAAAATAAAAAAATATATATTCTAATAATATTAAAGGTAAATAATTTAAATTTTTTCATTATCAAAAAAGAAAAATTGATTTTTAATGAATAAAAAATATTGAGGAAAGAATAAATATAATTTTATATGTGTGAAGTTAGCCGCTTAACTTTATTTGTTGGCCGAAGAGAATTCGAGTTTGGGTGACGCGGGTCTGTCATTCGAAATAAACGACGCGTGGAGTTTTAAAATAATTATGAATTCGTCTTTATAATTAATTATTTTTTATTATATTTAATAATGTGAGAATTCATGTTTTATAAATGTGTTTGTGTATTTATGTGTGTGTGTAAAGATTCAAAAGGGATTCAGAAGAGGAGAAAGAAAATATTGAAAAAAGAAAATGGTGAGATTACTATTCATTTAGACAACGAAATTATTCGAGAAGATGCTTTCCATTCATTTTTTCGAATATTTCTTTTATTAATTGACATTTCTAATAAAAATAGGAAATAAATTGACTTGTCTTAATAGTCCAAAAGGATTTCAATCTCTAAATCACCTAACAGCCTATCTTAAATAAATCTATTGATGTTTTTTATGCTTAATAAAATGACATGATTTTTTAATATATCTCTTTGTTCCAGGTATGTTCTTTCGTTTTCATCCAAAATTCTAATTTTGGCGAGTTTAATTTTTATGTTTGTATAAAAACTGTTCAAAAGCCAAAGCGAATAAGTCCTTTTTTTTTTAATTTCAGTATTTTTGTCTTCCATAAATAAAAATTCTCATTAGAAAAGTGTAATTTTAGAGGCATAAAATAAAATGAATTCTTAGAATAGGAATTTAATTTGTCAAAGAGGGGAAGAGAAAATAAAACCGATGTGTCCAACATTCAACCGATAACTATGTTTTGATTAAAATGTTTATTTAAGAGTTTTATAAAATGTGTTTTAAAACTTAAATTTGCTATATAGCTCAAAAAATTCGGATCAGAAGCAGAAATGATAAATTTTACTTAAATTTGTGCAGGAGAATTAACGCCACAATTCATTGACATACTACATCATGTTATCATTTATTGTAAAGCCACAAGCATTGGAACTATCATCTCACAATTTTTTTATTTTAATCTTCATTTGGTCATTTTAATACATTTTTAAATTACGTAATTGTTTATTTAACCTCCATTCAGCTAACGCGATTTCCTAACCATCATAGATAAATATAAAAATACCGTATTAGAAAAAATTGCAATAATCATCTGCCAATTGCTTTTCTGGGAATTGTCATTCTTTTACTAGGTATTATTATTTTTTTTTTTTTTTGATGATGATGATGATGATGGCGATGATGTAACAAAGAGTGGGAGGAAAATAAAAAGGCAACGCACTCCTCTTTCCTGTGTATGTGACTTGTCAAATTTTTTACTAAAAAAAAATCACATCAGGATTATATCATTTTTACAATAAAACGAGTGAAAGAAAAGACATATATGTCTGTCTATTTTTTTCTTATTTATGGCGATAGGAAACAAGTATAGTTATAATCCTAACGTGGATGGATTATCAATTAGTTTAGCTTTCCTAGACAGAATTTAAGACGCAGAGTCAAGGACAAATATGGGTCAGCCAGAGAGAAAATACGATAAAAACAATTAGAAAAAAAATAAAACTTAAAAGAGAAAGAAGAAACTTTGATTTTTTTATGTACATATTTGTACGATTTAAGTGCGTTCTGTATTTATTTATTTATTTATTTATTATTATTTTTGAATCATGGTAATGTTGTTAGTTTTGAGAAGGAATCTGCAAGTCCCAACAGGCGCATTAATATATATATGTATATATAATTAAAATATTTTAATATTTAATTGAAAATTTATGAAATAACTAAAATAGGAGAAAAGTAAAAATTTTGATTTTCGTTTCCGATGTTCATTTCATATGTTAGTCGCGCAATGCCTTGAGAAGCATTAAATATTAATTATTTTCAGAATATTTAAAAAGAAGAGATTTATTTTATTACTTTCTGACAAAACAAATTTTTTTTACATTTCTCTGGTAATTTTTATAGATCTACAAAAAATATTTACTTTTTTTTTTTGTAAATAACTAAAGAGATTTTCTTTTTTTTTATATATATATATATATGCTAATTTATGTGACTGTGTAAATAATAAAATTTGAGCGTAGGCCCTGAAGAAGTGCGCAACAGGCATACCAAACGTAATAAATTTTCTTTTTTTTACAAATTTGGTTCTCCCCTCCTCTCATGTTCTTGTCATAAGGAGGGGGGTACAAGTGCTCCTCTCTCCTCCCCTATTATAGAAAAATATTTATTATTTAAAGTTGAAGCTGAATAAGCGAAATTAAATAGCCCTATATTTTTTATTAATCCAAAAATGGATTATGCTTGTTAAAAAAATAAATCATACCATAAAGTCAGTCACATGTCATTTGGCATACGTATATAATCTTATCAGTATTTTCTCTCTCTCTAAGTGGAATTTTTATTTTTTAGGAGCTATCACTTGTCACTTAAATAATTACATAAATGGGATTGTTACGAGGTTGTTTTACGTCCATGTTTTGCTTCTTTGTTTGTAAATAATTCAGAGAGGTCCTCTTCTCTGCTTTTATTTTTATTATAACATATAAAACCGTTATATAAAGAGAGATGGAGACAAGAGAGAGAGAGGGAGAGAGAGAACAACAGTTGTTTTCCATTTTGTCCCTTAATTGGTTAAGAAAGAAGAAAATAATCTAATAACTTTAATCTATTATCAATCTATCAACAAAAGATTGCAATTGTGATTATATGAAAAAATAGAGATGATAAATAATAAATCTGGTGGATAAATATCATATTTTGCCCTCTGATAAAAAATAATATTACATGTCTCATTTCAATTGTTACATATGATAATCTTAAAATTAAAAGCAAAGGGATATGTGTTCGGATTCCAGGCAGTCAGGAAGTAAATTGAATATTAATTGATAATATTATGTATCGTAATATCATTTTGTTTTAAGTCTATAGAGCCTCGCATGCCGACAAAATTTAAAAAAATAATTGTTACATATTTTTCTATAATATATTAATTCTTTGCAATTATTATAACATATTCAAACTTGTTTATTATTTTTATTCCGATTTAACATTCGTTTGCGGACGAAATGAGCGGATGAGGGTGGAATAATAAGTTACCTTGATTTTGCTTGGAGGAAATCGGTCATCTTAAATTACTATAATTTTAATTTATTTGACCTTTTTTTTAGGTTAAAAATAGACCTTATTTTATATTAGAGTGAAATTTTGCTTTTTCTCGGAATGGGGCTTCCCGACTCAGTACTGAGTCTCATAATAAGATGAAAAAAAAGGAGGGAGGAGGGAAGTTGACAACAATTCTAAGAAAAAAAGCAAACTCTTGAGAAAAAATTACGCCACTTTTTAGATTTTTTTTTTTTATCTAAATTTTTATAAGAATTATTTATTTAATTTAATTTATATAGCTAAAGAAAACAGTAGCTTTTTTTTCTATTTTATTCCCCCCTCTACGGTCACTATTCCATCTTTGTTAAGACCCCCTTCGATAATCATCAGTATTTTATAGAGACTCTGAAGATGGTCTTAACCAAAACGTAAACTTCAGAGTAGAGGGATTAAATAAAAAAGAAATAATAATAGCTGATATTTTTTTCTTAACTTCGCCATTATAATAAAAAAAAAAAAAAAACAATAAAAAATATTATAGATACCAAAAAGGGGAGGATATTCTGACATAATTCTAAAAAAAGGGGGGCAGCTCCCCCCTCTCCTTTCTTGGCTTAAGCACCAAGAAACTATCTATGTAACCAAACAGTGTCTGTTTTATGCAACTCATGTTGCAAAAAATTTCCTATGTTTAAATAGAAGACAACAATAATTCTTTTATGTATTAAAATACATTTCTTAATATTTAAACAGTTTTTTTTTTTTTTTTTTTTTCAAAGACCGCCATATAAAAAAGTTTCCAGCTAATTTAGCCCATTTTTCTCTCTCCCCTTTGTCGGCCTTTTTTCAATAAAAGGGCTTAAGAAAGAGAGAGAGAGTGAACTATAGACTATGCAAACATAGCGTTTTTTCTTCTCCTAAGCTTTTATTTTTTAACTTTAGGTTTTGAAACATCTTAATATTCAAATCTTGCAACCGATTTTTAAACATTTACGCGATGAGTTAGAGATATTGAATATGTTATAATAATTGCAAAGAATTAATATATTATAGAAAAATATGTAACAATTATTTTTTTAAATTTTGTCGGCATGCGAGGCTCTATAGACTCAAACGTAGGTAAAATTTAATAAAATGTAAATATTTTTTAGATGTGTGCCGAGAGGTTAGAGTTATTGAAATGGCTAATTTTGCTAACCCCTCAGTTCGATAAAAATTTATTTTTTCAGGATCCTTAGTCCCTCTCCCCACTGAATACTGGTAATCATCCCATTAAAGTTAATTTTCCTCTATAATTCAATGTTGTATTTTTATTAATAAAATTTGAATTATAGCTTCCCCTTCGTATACATCAAACACCTCACCCTCTCCTTAAAAAATTTGAGAATTTATTTTCCTTTTAAATAAATAAGGAATGAAAATGCTCTAGAGTAATTGGGACAACAACTGGATATTTTCTATATATATTTATTTATTTGTTATATACATGTAAGCTTACCATCCCAGGTTCGAGGTTCGAATATCCTTTTATATCGTTGGCGATTTCCAAAAGCCCTCTTGCTTCCTTCTCTCTCCTCTTTTTCTTCTTATCTTCATCTCTTGACCACAAATTTATTGTCGTGTTTCAACTAGATTTTTATCAACAATCTGCTTTATGGAAGCACAAGTTTCATTAGAAGAGTCCTCTTAGTTTAATTTAAAAAAAAAAAAAAAAAAAAAAAAAAAAAAAAGGTATTTACGATGTTTTTCCAGTCATGTTTTGGTAATAATAATAATTCTTTCACTCAAAATAACTAAATCATATTAAAATAAAATGAATAATAATAAAGTTTGATGAACTGTTAAGAAGACAATTGATAAGAGATAGGTGAAACTGTTCTTTAGCATGATGGAATAATAAATATTATTTCTAAAAACTTTATATAAAAATAATTCCCTTTTACTATTTAAGGGCGATATATAACTATTAAATATTACCTACACCAGATGGCAGGCCGCTTTGGGACCAAATGCCTAGTCCGCACCACTCGATAATTTTAATATTTTTTTTTTAATATTTGAGTGTTATCATTTATTTAGTTAATAAATAAAATAATATTTTTGTGATTGTTCCACCGCTTCCGCTTTGTTCTTTTTCTAATTCACACGTCAAAACTATAGATTTCCTAAAGGCGCTTGCTTGTACTTATTATTCATTCGAGTTTTGACTTTATTTTATTTTATTTATACCTATATATTTTTATAAAGAACATAAACGTCATGTCAAATTAAGATTTCAAATTTGTTATGTATCATTTTTGGCAAAATTAAAATAAAAAAAAAAAATTCTATTATTATTAATCCTGGCAAATGGAATTTTAAATGAATCTCATTCATTTTATTAAAATTTTAATTAGTTATGTATATATAAAAAATTTTTTTTGGAGATTATTTCAGGCCTTTATATATGACATCCAGCCCCAAAATGTGTTACATATAATACATTATATTATATACAGAATGATTTTTTTTTTTTTAAGACATATTTATCTCCCACTATGAGTATCTGACTATTAAAAAAAAGAATATAAATATTATGAATATTAATTTATCTGGATGATGCAAATGATAAGTATGAACTTTTATTTATAGAGTCCTGAAGGAGACGTTGGCCGGAATATCTCATTTAAATTAATTCCTTATATGTTTTAAAATAATTATAATTATTATCAACTCTTTGGATTAGAAAGCTCGCCGGAGACATCAATACGAAATTATATTTTATAGTAGTAATGACCTCATCAGCCGAAAATGACTTAAATTAAAATTTAAAAAAATTCTTTGAATCACTAAATTATATATTTTTAGTCTAAAACGTCCCTCTGGATAATTTCTTACAAAGTTTGTCAAAAAATTGATGTATAAATAAAATTTAGACAACGAAAAAAATTATTTTTTTAAAGATAGTTAGTAAAATCATAAAATTAAAAAATTTTCAATTTGGACGAACGCCAAATGGAATTTTTTCTTTGAAATTCTCAATTAATCATCTAAAAAAATTAAGATATTTAAATTTATCTTTGGGACAATGAGAAATAGAAAACGTTTTATTAAAAGCAATAAAAGAGATGGAATTTGCCTCTTAAAATCCGACAATGACGTCTTCTTCCTTTTAAGGGTCGTAAGTCTCTAGGCTAGTTGCTGGCTGGTCAACTAATAATTAAAAATTCCACTCGTCCTTGTCATTATTATTATTTCCATCATCAAGTGAAAATGAAATTTCTATTAAATTTAGTAAGATCTTAAAATTCCTAAGGAATATTTCTTTAGGTAGTAAAATCTCTCAAGAAATGAATATTTTGAATAATTAAGTAAAATTAAATAATAAAATTTGTTTATGATTTTAATTTTGTTGTTGAGTCTGTTTTATGTCAGTAATAGGAATATTAAAAGTTCTATTAATTTAACAACTTTTTAGGAGGGAGGGGTGGCCTTTATTGCAGAGCAGAGGATATCTGGTGATCAATTATCATCTTCACAGCAATGCTAAAATGGAATTCTCCATCCGAGATCCGACACTTGTGACATCCAAAAAGTAATTTGGATTTTTTTAAAATATTTGTGAATCCTACAAGTGTTAATAATAAACAAGATTTTGTTAATTTCCTGACCCTTGGAGCAGTGGTAGAGGTCTCTCTTCCCATTTCAGGGGTCAGTGTCCTAAATGCTAAATTTAAATTATGACCCCAATTGTTTTAAATGTATAAGGACGTAGTCTAAATGGGCCTGAAAAGATATTTATTTTATTTTTTCCAAGAAAATTTTGATAAAACACATCTTCTTTATTCTCAATAATATTCAAATAGGTATAAAATTTTTTGAAAAATCCGAATATTTTACCTGGATTTTTTAGAGATCAAACTGGCGAAATTGGTGCGCACATTATGTGAGCAAATACGGAAATATACTAAGATTTTTTTTATTTATTTTGAGATTAGGTAAAAGAAGTTTTATTTCGCAACCACTACATGAAAAACTTAAGTCTTTTCAGGAATTTTTAAAGAAAAACTTAATACTTTTCATGTAGAAATTATTTATGAGCAAAATTAATGCGAGGTTTTATAATTAGAAAATAGTTTCGAAAAATAACGATAAATTTGGATCCATTAGTGAGTACTGGTTTGTTAAACATTAAATGAAAGGATGTCTTAACGTTAAAACGTCAGGGGCGATAAATAAATTGTTAATACAATAAAACTAACTACTTTTATAAATCTCTTAGAGTCTTTACAATATTAATCTTTTGTTTACAAGGGAACCCCTTTCAAAATGTTTTCTTGTTCTGTACTTCGTGTTACTTGGAATATAAAGCTCTAAGTCGTAAAGAATATCAAATATTCATTAGAAAAACCTTTGCGGACTCCCTGGGAGCCATAACAACAGTTTAATTAATGTTTTTTTTTAATCCCATTTGAGAAAATGCGCTCTAGCCAAATTCTTTTATGGCGGCTTTATTACCTTCTTAAAAGGTTTTCAATTCAATTGGATTAAAAAAATAAATAAAAAAATATGAAATTTTAATGATTCCTGATATTTATTCTTTTCCCATCCATTTTTGATTGACATCTGACAGCAATATCCCTTCTCCCTCCCCTTCAGTGTTTGGCATTAAGCCCTCCATAATCTCTTTCCTAAAGATTCCTTTTGAATAAATTTATATTTAAATGTAAAGGAGAGAGATAATTTTAGAAATATTGGAACTTTCTCTTTTGCAATATTAAAAAACAAAAGGTTATTGAAAGTCCTCCAACACAACCGTCAAAAAATTAATTGGACATGTGATGCTTCGGGTTTAACAAGCTACCCTTAGGAATATATTTGGTTGTATTTATAAGGCCAAATATATTCCTAAAGGTAGCCTACATCTTATTTTATAAATAGCATGCCTTGTCCAATTACTTTGTGACTTCTAAGTCCAGAACTTTGCCTCCTGATATCTACAGTATCTAATAAAGGGGATTGTCTAAATATACCTTGATTATATTCATGTTCTTGACAAACAAAATTCCATCTGTGAAAATCCTACTTTTTGTTGTTTTGTATAATTGAATTTAAGACATGAAGATGGCAAACTCTAAGTGTAAAATACTTTTTTTTTTTGCGTTATTATTATATGATACATATAAATAATATATGATACAGATAAATAATATATATATATATATATATAAATAAGAAAATGGAATTTTCCTGCATTTATTTTATAGCTTTAGAAAAATGTTTATTGAAAAGATAAAATTTTATTGATTACAATAAATAGAATGGGAATTAGATAAAGAGATATTAAAAAGAATGATTGTAGGTTGAAGTGGTTAAAAATAACAGGATTTCGTTAAGTGTGATTCAAAAAAAAAAAAACAGAATTAAAATTTAAATAAATAAAATTATTAAATTAAAAGATTTTCGTTTTATAAATTAAAGAATAGTTTTTTCTTATCTATAAGAAGAGTCCAAGAGAAGTTCCAGTTTAGTTGCAGGCTACTCCATGGCATTCCAGGTGGATAGACGATGAAATTCCTTGTCAGGGGACTCGCGAGAGACGACAAAAGGGCAGGTCTCGCTTGGAGGTTAGACAAATGGAGTTATGGACACAGACTGACTACTGTTTACTAATATTAAAACATTCTTACTATACTCATACTAATAATAATATGCTTGCGGGGAAGATTTGCCCTTAAATAGGGTTTGCCGTAATATTTTAAGACACATCGCCATATTTGACTTTGTCTTGGGACAGACGAGGACTGTGCCGATTCATTTTTTCTCCTTTGGGTTTGTTATCAAGGGCAGCAGAAATAAATCCGTTTGCATCTTTTAAACAAAACAGTTAAAAAAAAAGGGAAGTAATTTTAAGCAAAGTTTTGTTTTACTATTGCAAAGTACTTAAAATTGAAGTATGTATTAATTTTTCTTTTCTTTTACCCATAATAGAAAAAATGTTCTTAATCTTAATTATATCAGGGATTTCCAATTTTAACGTGAATACGTCCTTCAATTGAATATAACGAGGGCTTAATAATAAACTATATTCTTCAATTTTCATGATTTCTCATGATTGCACTATCACTGATTGTTTATATATTTATTTTTAATAAATTTAATTTATTTAGATAGTCCCTACTTTTCCCATTTGTATTTAAATACATTCATTTATTCTATCTACGTTCATTCAATCCATATGTAGATGGAGTAGTAGGTGTAATTAAGGGAATAAATCACCAGCCTAAGTGATGAGGATAATTAAAGTGATCTCTCTTTTATTTTGGCTGCTGTTTTGTTGCCATCTGGCATTCATTCTCTCTCTTTTTTGCAAATCCTCATTGGAATGGCTTCTCCTTGCATTTCTGCATTATGCATTATTCTAGTGGTCGAGGGAAGCCCTAGATAAGCTGCTTGCTCTATTCCTATCTAACTATCTCTACCCTAAAATGCAAACCCTCATTAGGTAATTACGTCTCAAACAACTCCCTTAAGGCTGCAAAAAAACTGATGTTGAAATATTTTTAAAAAATGAGACTCAGTAGCAATTAGAGTTAAAATCCATCAAATATTAATAATGAAGTTAGTTGTATTTGATGGGCATGCTCAGGAGGACCTTAAAATTGTAAAAAACAATTAAGAGAAAATAATACAATGCCCCAGAGTACCAATATTTTAGAGGATTAATGAAATTAATGTGGATATATTCAAATAAACTACTTTCTAACTTACAATTTTGATTTATAAAAATGGTCCAAAACAGCCCAAACCACTTACCTTGCTTGATAAACGATACCTATAAAAAATTTTCTCCAACTCTTCAAAAAAAAAAAAAAAAAAATATTTCAATTAAACGATCAGACTCTTTATTAATGCTAAAACAAATATTTAGAAATCCAGATATTTTGTTCTAAAAAAAAGTCTATTGACCCAGTAATGGACACTTCATGCTGGCGTGAATAGACAATTGTGATACCAGTAATGGACAGTCCACGATTATAACACTAAACTGAATAAATAAAAATTTATTAATAAACAAAAGATATTAAAAATTTGCCAGAAACCATTACTATTAATAAATTTACCTTATATATATATATTTTGTAAATATTTGGGATATCTACTTTGATTTCATATTAGTGAACAATTAGATTTATTAGATTAGTCATTTTGTTCACTGTGTAACAGGGTCATTTTCAGGGGAGAGGCCCCCTCAAATGGAAAAATAATGTTATAATAGAATTTCAAATAATAAATACTTGCTAAAAAAGAAAAACTAATTGTAAAGGTCATTCAAGAAAAAAATCCTATTTGGTCCCCTCTCCCCAAATAAAGTTGCCCTCCTTCCAATCCTGGCTGTACAACAAACATATATTATTATTATTGGAAAACGGGTATACTGCGTGGGAAATAAAAATAATTTCCATTTGTATATAATTAGGAAGAACCAGAATCTACACCGCTAACAATAAAAGTTTGGTCAAGTCATTATTATTCATATATGATTGTAGACGTTTGCTACCGAAACATCGTCTTAAAAAATCATCAATCAAATACTTTGATAGTAACCTGGAGACCTCGATTGAATCCTCTTTATTTTACTGAAGGAGGCACCACCACCATCATCATCATCTTAATTCATTTAAGAGCAGGTCAGATGAGGCTCTTCTCGATATAATTTCTTCTTCTTCTTCCTTCAGTTGCAAAATAACATCATCTCTTCTTCTTCCCTCTCGAGTGCTGGTTTTTTTTTTTCTAGCAATTGGGTTATTTGGATGAACTGATGAGGAGACTGACCCAATGCTGAGAGATTTTCTCTCTCTCTCTCTCTGAGTCACCTTCTTTTTTAACGGGATCTTCAGCATCAAGGCGCCACTCATATTCATTTGCATAGACCTTATTGGCTATCATTAAAATCTTTCTAATCATAATAAGTTTAGAAATCAGAGACAGATATCAAGTTAACTTTTCGAAAATTTTGTACATAATTTGGTTTAGGTGTCACTTTTCTACAGGGGTATTAAACTCTCCAATCACTTCTACGTCTGGAAATTATTACTCTGCTATTTGGGATCAAAAGAAGAGAAAATTCCCATCCATCTAGTTTTCACAAATCACTGTCCTCAAAAAGGATTTGGCGATGCACTCAATTATCGTTTAGTATTGAAAATATTTTTGGAAACAGACTGAACAACCAGAGCTCCTAATACTAAAAAATCTGGTGTGATAAACGCACATCACACATCTTTCACTTACTTAATTTCCCCCCGCAGTATATTCGTTTCCCAACTACAATAATATATGTTTGTAAGGAAAGTAAGTGGTGTGATGTCACATCAGATTCTTGGCTTACGGCCCCCTAGGTTGCCATTCTCTAATTCATCTCTTATGGAACAATATACAGCCAATTTAATAAATATCGTTAGAGTAGTCTAAGAGGAAATAACAAAAAAACCCAAAATCGAACAAGAGTAAAATGGATCCCAAACCTTTTTGGGGGATAAGGGTTGATACGTTTCACCCTTCATTTAATAAATAATTGTTTTATGAATTTTAATCAAAATTGTTAGAGTTTTGAGAAAATTGAAAAAAAAAAAAAAAAAAACTAAAAAAATACATCAGTAAAGTATTAGAACCCGTGGCCGAAAAGCTTCAATGCAAGCAACGGGTATTTAGCCTAAATATAAAATTTCAGTCGCGAACGTTTTTCTTTATTGAAAAATCTTATTCACACACATACACATACAGACAGACCATTTTTTTAAAACGTGTATTCCCGTTGACATCAATTTTTTTTTTGCGATCGCAATACTTTTTCACTATTTATTACATATATAGGTAAGAGAAATAAAAAATTGAACAAGAACAAGAAAACCATGTAATTGGATGGAAGGGAGGGGGAGGGGGGCAGAAAAAATTTCAAGTGGTGAAGAGAATAAATCAATTAAGCTTCTAATCCTGAATTAGAAAGCAATCCAGGTTCACGGCCTTATTTCTTGTATGGATGTAATTGTGATTTACATCTGAATTGAAGAAATCAACAGAGCCACTGGCCGAAACGTTGTATTTAATATAAATAATACCTGTCCATAACGTGTCAATTCCAACCCAAATTATTCAAGTGAGTGAGTAATACAATTAGGAATAAAATTTTAAAAAAGATTTTCTCTGCTTTCTGATAAATTTTTTTTTTTTTTTTTTTTGCTGATTTATGGAAAAAGTTAGAAGAATAAACAAAAACCAAATTTTCATTGGAAATGAAAAACTGCCTAATTTTTTTAAACTATTATATTGTAATTATTTGATTTTTTTTGTGTCCTATTTATATAATAATCAAAAATAATTAGGGTCTTTTTCCTCTTGTTAATCCACTCTTATTATTATTATTATTATTTTCATAACCGGAACAAAAATAGATATGAGTCTAACCAGCTACCAAAAAAAAACAACACAAACCTAATTAAGTATTTCCTCAAATATTTTTTTTTCTGTAATTTTCTTTAATTTACCATCTTTAAAAAATTCTTCAAGCGGATTAAATTAAATAAATTAAACAGATTACAATTGAGGAGCACTTGCTAAAGCCACCCTAACTTACAATCCAAAAAAAAAATTAAGGTTTTTGTTTTTCATATCCAAAATTATTTAAATTATAATTAGTCTACTAAAAAGGGAAATAACCCAAACATTTCCCCCCCCCCCCCTTGATTAAAAAGAGAGGAAATATTTAATTTAGTATTTTATTTATAAATAAAATATTCATCTTTGACCAATGGGAGAAACAGCAATAAAATTTAAGGATAACGACATCATATCATTTATTTGCAAATATTTCGACCGACTAAGCAAAGCATATACTTTTATACTTATTAGACAAAATTCCACAATTAAATCATATCTTGCACTGACGTCAGGCCGAATATTAAATGTTATAAGAAGGCCCTACTATTTTATTGCTGTTTCTTCCATTTTCTCATTTTTTATTCAAAATTATTTTCACCTATTTAATAATAATAAATAAATTGTTGGTTTAGGGTGGGAAACTTAGTTTTTAGATTCATAGGCGATATAGACAAATCACATTAAAAATTTATTTTTAAAATAAATAAAATTTTGTTCTTAAAAATTAATTCTTATTAACTAATATATATAGTACTACTAGAATTTCCCAAAATGATCTCGAAGAAGATAGGAGCCGAAAAATTATTCTGGGAGTTTTGGAGATTCAACTTTCTATTTTTAGGCAATTGAAATCTCCCGGTATTAATATAAAATTTGAGAATGGAGTTTAGATGTATTATATTATGATAACTATTTTTAATAATAAAAAAAATAAAAACTCAGTCATTTTTACTTTCTCTTACCTATATATGTAATATATAGTGAGAAAGAATTTTAAATATTCATTTTGTTTATTAGAAAAATTCATTCTACATATAAAATGTATATGAAGTGATACTTCCAACCCTTAATCGCTAACTTCTCTCAATTTAAAGATAAGCCTTCTCTTGGCTTATTCTAATACACTAAAAAAATACTTGAGTTACAAGTTTTTGGATTCTCTGACGAGGGCACACACCTAATCCCTGTTAATGGGCAGATTTAGTCCTACAAGAAGCCATAAAATAAGTCCCAAGCGATGGATGACTTAATCAAAAACTTAATTAGTTATAATAACCGTTACAAAAGTTTCTAAGACAGATTAAATTGTCTCACTCTCTTAGCAAAGTGTCTTTTAAACTTTTACGTGCGTAGGGCCACCACGACATTCAAAGTCTTTTAAGGAATTTTCCTTTAAATATTCTTTAAATATTGGTTTTAAAAGTATTTGTTTTAATAGAGGTGTGATTCTAAACATTCCTTTGAGAAAAAATTTAAAATATTCAATCTTTATTTATCCTCATTTTCATCTATTTTAAATTTGTAAAAATTTAATTTTGAACTTAATAGAATTTTTTAATAGGCTAATTTTAAATAAAAAAATTATATTTCTAATATTTTTATTTTATTATATACTAGCAGTGGGCTTAGTTCTAAAGACTACCTGGTTCAGCAATGTTTGCCAATATATATATAATTGGAAGGTGGAGGTTTGTTCTTTTTAACGATAGCGATTTATTATCATTTAAATAAAAAAATTTGCTAGAATTTTTTTACATCTTTTTTTTAAAGACTTTTTCGGCATGTGAGGCCATGTAGACTCCGTCCTTATTTATTTAAATACATTTTTAGATCCTGTCTTTCCATTCCTGAGAGAAAATTCTAAAATTAAAATTGCTGTTATTATTAATAAATATTTTTTTCAGTTTAACTTTTTAGCTATTGGAATAATTGTAATTAAATATATTTAGAGTTCTCATTATGATTTGTGATTGTATTTAATGAACAAAAATTTAAATATTTTTTAAGTATAAAATTTTAAACCACTAGTTAAAAAGTTAAATCGAAATCTTTGTTTATTTTTTTGAAAGAAAAAATTAATTTCTCGTATATGTTCCGAAAAAGTATCTTCCAAGAAAAAATCTTAACTTTTTACAAAGAATTGCTTATTTTAACATTTTTATGTGTCTAAAAAAAGTATAATAAAATTTCCCTTTAGTTAGATTTAGATTTTTCTGAATATTGACCTTAAAATCACCATTTCGATCTCACCCCCCGGAAATCACCATTTCGGTCTTTCCCGGTAGTGCGGTAATTATCTCAGAAACTCTTCTCTAATGTATTAAAACCTAAAGAGTATCGAAACGTTGAATCGTCAAAATGATTATTTAATTAATTAATAAATATTTTGGACCTATTTCATTCTCTAATAGATATGGAGTATTAAAAAAATAAATAAATAATTTCGGTATTGAATTTCATGTTTCAATGATTTGACCTAAAAAAACAAACTACAAAATACTCTATTACATGACATTTTTTAGTTTTAAAAGAAAACACATAAGAAATAATGACATTAAATAATTTTTTCGTTTTTAAATATAGGCATATTTTTTGTTATTTAAAATTCTTTGTTCTTCTTCGTCATTTTTTCCTCTTTTTTTTTTTTTTTAATTTTAATCCTTAATATTAAATGTTATAAATAAAAAGAATTAATGCCAGACAAACGAGCAAACAGACAAGGGATTTTTTAGTGAAATAAAAATAATCCTTGTTAAAAAAAAAAAAATGAATAGAGTGTATTTTTTTTCTGAATTTCAACCCCCGCAGGTAATTGGTACATTATTTTAAAAAAAGGGAGGCCACTTGAAGAAGTAGGATTTATTTATATTAATCCAGAGAGTCAATTTCATGATGAATTCTTTTTTTCCTTGTCTCTTTGTTGTTTTTTTCTCTCCCTTTTCTCTCTCCTTTCAACGAAAATTGAATTGAGTTTTAGTCATCTGCTTTGAGGCGTCCCAAATTGCTTTAGATATGATATAATTGATTAAATGGAGGGATTGGGATTCTTCTTGTCTTTAGGCTCTATTTTAAGGTTAATAAATTGTATTTTATATTCTGTTTTGAGTTATGAATTTCAAATTACGTATGATATATTTAAATGATAAAAATGAAAATATTAAAATAAGGAAAAAGGATAAATGCAATCATCTCTATTGCTCTCTTGGGAAGAAATCAACGAATTCGTTGGTATATTGTCTAACTTGAGTATTTTTTTTCCATATTAATAATAAAAATTATCCTTAGACCCATTAGAGTCTATCAATTATCAAAAAACAAAATTAAGAATTTAATAAAAAAAATATATTGTGACTAAGCGCATCACACTACTTTCTTTTAAATCAATTTTATTAATTTGAATTTTTGGTTCGTCTTCAGATAACTAATTATAATTCTTATTCATATATAAAATAATTCTAATAAATGGGTTGCATTAATTAGATCATGTTTGTTTCCTAGAAGGAAAGCAACCCAAATGACCAACCACACATGCGTGGTCCGCTCTAAGGCAGATCTGGAGCTATTAATTGAAAGTGTGTTGCTCACTTTTCAGTAGCTAAACACAAACTTATTTCTGCGATATTTAAAGCAAATTTTCTATAACTATCCTGTCTATAAAATTTATTCAAATAACTAAGAATACAATAGAAACTCGATTATCTGGATTTTAGTAATTTATTATTTCATATCATTTAAAAAAAGTTTCTTTTTATTTGATTATTCTGATTTTTGATTATCCGACCCCTATACCCAATTTATCTAGATAATCGAGTTTCAACTGTTATGTTTATTGATAGATGGTCTTTTACTACAGATTGACACTTATAATTTTAATATTTATAATAAAAATTTGAATTCAAAATTAAAATATTTATTTTATTATAAAATTGAAAGAAAAATTTTTTTTCTTAAATATTTTAGTAAAATTAATAGCTCTATTTAAGGAGAGAATTGTGTTGAAAAGATGGAAGAGAGTAGAGTGATTTTTAGACAAGGCATGTCCATTTGAGTTGAAGCAAGAAGACAAATTAATGACGGCGCCACCTTCAATTAAAACTTGTTCTTTTTCTCTCTCTTCATCCTCTGCATGTGTTCCTTGCTATGGGTTTGTCATCTTTGACTCGCGTGCCAGTTTATTTTCGGATAGGGTTATTTCAAGTCTCAAGCTGCTCCGCTGCCGCTGCATCGTTTATTCGTTAACCATCAGAGACCATCTTAAATGGAAAGAACGATCACCAATTGAATTATACAATTACAGAACCAGGAAGGATGTTAATAATATCAGATGCAAAAGAAATCGGGTCGTTTATTTAAAAGAATCTAATTCTTTGCAAATGATATTATATTCCAAGAAATGCTAATCAAAAAATAATAAAATAATTTTTGCTTCGAAATCAGTGCATTACTTCGTTTTGGAAAGTTTATTCTTTAGGACTAGTAGAATTCAATATAGATAATAAAAAATTTGAATAAGACATTCAAATATGGTGTCTGCTCATCACAAAACTTTTTTTTTTAATTATGTAAGATTATTTATGATAATTTTATTAATTTATAATCGATATATTTATATATATCGATAAATCATTACAAATAGATATATTTAAGAATTAAAATCTGGTGTGGTGTCTAAGCACTTCACATAACTTCAATTTTTTTATATTTACTTAATTTGAAAGCTTAATCCTTAACTATAAATAAATATTACAATAGCAAAAATAAATTTGTATGATTTGAAAAATAAACCGGAAATAATAATAAACTAACCTTACCTCTTAACTTTTTATTTTTTAAAATTCGATAGCTTATTCAATTATCTAGAAATAACAAATATATATTAAAAACAAACAACAAAAAGCTTGTATTGTACTAAACACACCATTTGATTTTCTTTTTTTATATATATTTACTTATTTTAAAAGCTTACTCATTAAGAAAGTCCACTAATCGAGAAATTACTACAAATGGTGAAAATATATAGGCCTATAAAAAAATAATTAAAAAATCCATTGTGGTGACTGAGTATATCACTCTACTTTAATTTTTATTTTTAAACTGCTTACTCAGTTTTTAATATTTTTTTATTTTTATTTATAAATCTAAATTTTAAAATTTTTTAAACTCATTCATGAAGTTTTTTACTTTAACTATATAAGGAATATATAGTGTAAAAAAAATCGATGCCGAGATGGCGGTCACGTTTCCTGAGTTTAAAAAAAAGGGGTTCTCAAAATGGTCTGTCTGTCTGTGTGCGAGTGTGAACAAGATTTCTCAAAAACGAAAAAACTTACGAGGCTGAGATTTTATATGTAAGCTAGCCACTTCCCTGGATTTCACTTGGAAGCTTTTGAATAAAATCGGCCAACTAGTAGTACTAGTACCGAGTACTTTACAGATGAACTTTTTAGTTTTTTCTATTTTCTCCAAATTCGCTCTGGCGATTTTAATTAAAATTCATTTATCAATTATTTATTAAATGATCTTTGAGATGTATTAACCCTTATCCCAAAATTGTTTGGAGCCCAGATTTTTTTAATTTTTATGCTGTTTACTTTTTTTTTTTTTTAAGTAAAAGGAGATAAAAGGCTGATAGAGTGATGATTTAACTTCATTTAAACGTTTAATTTTATAAAATGAAATGAATGTCTTAATTCAATTTCGACCTCCTCCTCCCGCCCATGTAATTTAAATTCACTACACACACATTCAGACTAGCCATCCAACTAAATGTAAATATTAATAATTTTCTGGGTAATCAGTGGTCCATTGACAGTTAGTTGGTAACGAGAGAGAGAAAGAGGATTATGCATGCATGTGGTGGGGGTAGCATCATCATCATTGACTGGGGGTTACATCGGACATGGCGTAGACCTCTCTCTCGCTCTGTCATTGTCCGCCAATTGGCTATTGTCCACAGGACCTGGGCCAGAATTAGCCGTTTAGTTCAGAGAAACATTTGTGTGTGGCACACACGAGTGCGAAATGACAAACCTCATCCAGAATCTCAATGAAATGGTCCAGCCAACCAGCTTATCATTTTTTTAAGGGGGGGGGGGAGGTCATTCAGGTTTATTTTAATTTATGCATCTATTTTTATAACCTTTGTATATTCACAATTTTAAATATTTTAAAATAAAAATGTTCATTTGAAATAAGTAAATTTAATGAATAAGTTGACAATTTATTTTTACAAGATAAAATATTTTGCTTCATATCTCAATAAATTTTTAATATATAAAAATTTAATATAAAATTTTTATAACTTAGAAAAATATTAACACATATAAATATAAATAATTTGTTAATTTAATAATAAAAAATTTAATTTTTAACATAGAAATGTCTAATTAAATAACGAGGGGAGCAATTTTTTTTTTAATGATTCAATCCCCTATAACGTTTCGACACCATTTGTTTCTTTATCAGGCTTTTTGGTGTCAAATCAATCACAAAATTAAAATGTTTGACAAAAATTAACGAGTATATATATATTATCGAAAAACATGAGCGCAGACTTGTAAATCATGAAATAAAGTAATTTGAATTGAGTTGTTATTTTAATGAAAAAGGCAAGTCTTTTATTTATTTATTTAGAAAGCCTCAAACTTAATTCTAGCAGGTTGTTCTATTTTTATAATTTGCTTGAATTAACCTTAGTTTTTATAAGACCGTTAGGGTTTAAATAAATAAATAAATAGAAGACTAAGTGGTTTGAAACTACTTTTCATTGAAAATTTTCTATCTTGTTATTTTGAACTTAGTAATAAACTCGGCGATAAAATTTATTTAAATTATTATGAATAAATATGAGTTTATTTGATATTGAAAAAATCTGATATTGAAAAAAAGGCTTAAAAAATTCTACAAATTACAAAAACAAAAATTGAAATTTTATTTCATTATATAATATTATTATCATAATAATAATAATAATAATAATAAGACTGTGCAGCTGTGCATAGCCGCGAGAAATGATCATCTTTATTTGGAATTATAACATGCTAGACGATGACTTTTAATTAGGAGTGAGTAATGACTTGAATAAATTATTGAGCACGGATTTATTAAAAATAGTATCGTAATTTTTTTTTTTTTTAATTTAAAAATGATTTTGTTTTAAAGCCATGGACATATTGTATTTTTATCTATTTTTTTTTTTTTAATATATATTATTCGCTATTTATGAATATTTATAAAGTGAATAAATGCATAAATAATTTCAAGTAAATGAAATGAAATGCTGTCACATCTGATAATTAAAATTTCTATTAATAGTCGATTTATTTATTGCATCATAAATAGAGGAAAAAAATCTCACTTTGATATTGAATAAAATTTTCTAATTGCTCTGTTTTTCTGTGTTAATTAACAGTCGACTTCACTTCGTACAATGGATAGGGAGAGTTTCTAGGCATATTCCACTTGGATGCTATCAAAATTAAAATAGACTGGACAAACTATCTTTTATTTCAATGGTAAATAGTATAAATAAACAATTGCCTTTGCGATTTTTACCTTTCGTTGACAATATTTCGAAATAGATTTTTATCTTCATGAGAGATTTACTTAAAAAAAAAATTTATCTCTAAATAGGAAGTTTTTTATTTGGATTTCATTATGTAATAAAATTTTTTTGTCATTTTTCATTTAACCTTTATTTATCGTAGTCGTATCGTTCGATTGAAACCACAATTGCACTCTCTAAAACAACATTTGTATTTGCATTGGCGTAGCCAAAGGGGAGGGAAGGCAAATAAAATTTTTTTATATATATATTTGCATGTGGTTCTTTTGAAAAGTGCATTTTTATAATTTTTCATCTTTTTTTCGGCCCTCTCAACAGGCTTAAAAAAAAATGCAATATTGTCTTATTTGAAGTCGATGGTAACTTTCCTCGATAATAAATAAATTTTATCATTCATGCTTGCATATAATACATTCTTAAATAGTCAAATTAACTTTCTTTAAGGGATTTCAAATTTTCTTTTTGGCAAATAAAATGATTTTATTTTCATATCTCATCAACAACAACAACATCAACAACCTTGATATATATCGTATTAAAAAAGGAAATGAATAGTTTCTCTCTATATTGGAAAGAAATTTAGAGCTATATATTTGAAAGGATTCCTTCTCATTTTTTGTACTGTCATGCATTTAAACAACAGCAACAGCAGAGGTTGTTTCTTCTTTTCCTCTTCCAACCAACTTTTCAACTCCGAAGAGCGCGTGTTGAATGACAACTCTTCAAGTTTGGCGCTTCGACAAAAACAGAGACCTTACAACAAAAATAAAAAAATTTCCGGTTATTTTTATAGGAACGGCAGCTAAATAGCAATGTCACTAAAAAAACGCCTAAGTGCCATGGAGAGAGATGATAACCCTTTGTTTGTGATTCATGATCACTCACTTTGACTCTCAGATTACACACTCAAATTGTTTTGGCATTCCTATATGATTGTAATGATCACCCATAATATCTTCTTGTCACTACTAGCACTTGTTAACGGTCATTTGAAATAAGAGGAAGATTATTGTATTGTTTTTTTCATTTGACGAAAAAGTAACCAACGGTCAACTTTTTCATATTACACAATAAAATTTAGTGCACAATGAAATCCATTTTAAATAAATAACTCACCGAATGAAGTGGAAATACGAATATTATTTTGTTTTTGTTAGAGTTCGTGTTAATTTTTCAAATTTTTTTTTTCATAATATAATTCTTTTGCTAATTTTGGAAATTTTGGAGAGTCTTCCATTGTCAATCAAGAACGGGCGAGGAATTTTTAATTTTCATCTTTTACCAGTTTTCTTTAGTTTTTCTAAAAAAAAATCCTCATATAGGAATTTGAGACCTAGCGAACTCGTTTATTTATTTATTTTTTTTTTTAATTTTATTTTTGGCTCAGGACATCCTTTGAATTGAGCACAGAAAATAAATAATTCCAAAATTGAATTTTTGAAAAATTTGAATTCATAATAAAGGAAATTTTATTATATAAAGGAATTTATACAAATTATAATTTATTAAATATATACCCATATCCCACCTCACTTTCTGTTAGAAAAAAAATTATGGCTGCTCTATTGAATGACAAATTAATATAAATTTAATAATTTTAAATGTTAAAGGAAAATAAACTGAAATTAAAAGATTATTTTTACCA
The DNA here is from genome assembly GCA_010014785.2 of Anisolabis maritima. Taxonomy (NCBI): domain Eukaryota; kingdom Metazoa; phylum Arthropoda; class Insecta; order Dermaptera; family Anisolabididae; genus Anisolabis; species Anisolabis maritima. Next base: position 50,974 of record JAAAKE020121572.1, read on the forward strand.
AGGGCTGAAGAATTAGAAAGCTCATCGTTTGACGTTAAACTATCGGGGTTAAAATTTTTTTTTTAAAATTTAGCTTTAGTATTATATATAAAGAGAGAGTGATGATAAATAATATTTTTTATGATTTGATATTTAAATATATAAAAAAAATAAAACATTGATTTATTTATTTTTAATTAAATTTAATATGAACTTCCTATGAATTAAAGAAAGAAAAATAATCATTGAATTAAAATGATAATATATATATATAATTGAATTAACTTAACACACAGACAGACAACTATCATTAATTTCTTATCGGTCATTTATTTCATTTATCTTCTTTTTTTTTTTTTTTCCTTATCAATATTAGATAGAAATAAAATTTTTTAATTTAAATAAATATCCCCGTAGTCTAAATGGCTTCCGATGCTGAAAGAGACTTAAAAAAATTTGCAAATAGAGATGCTATAGTGCATTCTTGCAAAAATATAATAATATAATCTCTTATTCGTTATCTCTAACCTAGCCCACCAATAGGAGTATATAAAATGTAAAATTCTAATAAGTCACAAAATAAATATTTATAGAAGAAAAAAAAAATTTTCAATAAAACAAAGCAATATTTAATTGATTTATGAATATATAAAGGTCTGATTAAAACCAACCATCTATTTAAAAATAAATTTTATCTAACTGGCTACGTGCTCTAAATGAAATTACATTAATAAAAGTATGAATGGCGACCAAGAGTTAGCCGAGCTCAGGTTAACATTTCTGCCCTCTTTATATTAGTCTTTATCATTTCTATTATTTTTTTTTTTGTTTGAATTTGTGTTTAATTGTACCTAACTACTGAGGATTTGAACCTGTTGTAAATTTATTTATTTATTTAATATTACTTTTTTATTTTAATTGATTTTTTCTCTCTTTTTGTTACAGGTAAATCTCTCATCTATTTTATTGATTTAAAATCCATCTCTTCACTTCTTTTTATGTGAGTATTAAACAATTAAATTTATTCATACGATAATAATATAAAAATTAATTTCTCACTTAATCATTATTACCACGTTGTTGATTTATTTCAGATTTTATTGTACATTTTTAGAAGGTTTTTAAAGAGTAAAATTTTGTATTCTCTTTCTGAGTAATTCAGGGGCCCAGGAGTGTAGATAAAAATTAGGAAATTACTTGAAAAAAATTAAGTTAAAATATAATTTTTTATAAGATACATCCATCAATTTTCTTAAGAGGTTATTAACCGAAAAAGAAAAAAAAATTACCTCTCTCGCTGCTTTTCCTCTACACTAATTCTATTTACGGTTTGATGTATGAGTAAGGAAGGCCCCAAACAATTTTTCTTGCGAAAAGGGTTAATATATTTCAAATAATAATGATTTTATGAATTTTAATCAAAATCGTTAGAGGGATTGAGAAAATCGAAAAAAAAGTCCGTCAGTAGTGCTAGTACTCTTGGGCCGATTTTATTGAAAAGCGACGAGGTGCAAGCCACGTGGGTACCTAGTTTAAATATAAAGTTTGAGCCTCACCTGTTTTTTATTACTTTTTTTTTGGGTTAAATTTTTTTCTCTTGAAATTAGTTTCTGCATAATTTGTTATATTGTATACACCTAAATATTTTTCTAAGTTAATTTTCAAAATACAAGACAAAAAAAATTCCTATATAAAATTTAAGGACGTGTGAGGGCAAGCAGCAACGCTTCATTTGGATTTTGTCGAGTTTCTTCCCCCTCTCCTAGTTCAGAAATTGAATTGGAATTCAAACAACAAAGTTTATAACAAATTTTTACCAAAAGTGGAAATTTAACCTTAACATTTTTTCAATACTAATTAAATAGAAAAATGAATTCAAATCTATTTATAAAAGAAAATGGAAAACATTTATATTTCATTCGCCTTTAATGAACACCCTATAGTGCAAATATTTTGGCTCTTGTTTATCGAATGCATTTCATGAGTCACACGCTGACGTTTCCTTGAACGATTTTTTTTTTTTTTTTTTTTTTTGTTTTAAAATTAGAAACCTATTATTTATTAAGATTTATTTTTTTTTTATCATTTTTTTTTTTATTTCAAGTGTTCTGTTTTTTTTTTTTTTTTTTTTTATTAAAAAGGTTTTTTTTTTTTGATAACAAATAAATAATCTCTTATTTACTTGAATTAATATAATTTTTAGTAAACAGAAGATGAATAATTCTTTTAGTACTCTGGTACGTTCGAATTCATTCAATTTATTTATATAATGAGGTTATGACGAATATTTCTGATTCAAGATTAAAGCAAATCAAAGGGAGAACTAAATTTAAAAAATATGTTGCTAGCTTTTTAAGACACAAACTTTATTATCTCCAAATATTTCGGTCATCATTGTGAATCTATAAAAATTAAAGTACAATATAATATATATGCATTTATAATAAGTACCTGGAATCAGGGCATCGTTCGGGGGTTTTTTTTTTTTAATGGACAAGAAAAGTCAATAATAGAGAGCTTTCAAAGCTAAGACCTTTGCAATTAGACATAAAACATAAAAATAGGGTCATTGGTCAAAAATAGGCTCCACCAATATATTTTCCCAAAGATGAGATCAAGCTCAATCGATTAGTAAATAGAACAAATTTCAACAAAATCGTCAGAGTCGTTTTCGAGGAAAAAATTTACTTATATACATATATAGATATATACAAGATTAATTCGTTTAATAATAGTAGATAGATATTCAATTATACATTTTACTTTCGAGTGACGCCACATGAAATTCTTCAAATAGTCACGCCCGTGACGCCAGGTTCTATGCTACTCATAAATTTTATTTGCATACTACTTGCAGATTTCATAATTACATTTCAAATAACAGTGATGTTGTAAAATTATTTATTAAATGAATGTCATGGGTGTGACCATTTTATTTGGTTACACTCTTCCAAGATTTTTAAAGCTGTTATATTTATACAATATAATTAATTTTTAAACGGGACGTTGAGAAATAATTTTTAGGAAAATGCGCCGTCTAAGAGATTATTTTTTTTTCACTTATTCCCATTTAGAAATAGTTAATATTAATTTCTTAAAGAATGACAAATTAAAATGGTTGATTAGCGATAATAAGAACGTTATCTTATGATAATATAGTATACTTTTATTATATGTTAGATATAATATAAAACATTTTTAGTTTTATGTTTTAAAAAAATGAAAGAAAATTACATACAATTTCATGAAAGAAATAAATAAAAATTATACCCCCAAATAATTTTTTCCCTTTACTTAACGTCTCATCGAAGTTTTATATACGGCCCGATATATATAGTCACGAATTTAGAAATATGAAATATATATTTTTTTTTTATTTTCATTTAATTCCTATTGAAAATTGGAAACAAATTTAAAAATTTTGATTGAATTTTACTTATTAGAAAAGAATTGAGTGTGTGAGGTTTTTAAATTTTTCCTGTAAATGCTTTCATGGTCAAGAAGGAAATAAACACATATTAGCAACAAAGACAAAAATGGACTAATTTATAGTTTTAAATAAAGATATTTATTTTATTTAAAAAAAAGGGGAAAGATAAATCAAAATTTTTTAAATCAGACGTTTTAAATTTTAATTTGGTTACTTCGGATTTTACCAAAGTAAATTTGTCACCATATTTTAACAAGTTGCAGCCTGTTTCATTTTACAAGCAAGAAAGAGAGTGAGTAAAACTAGTCTAGAGGAAGGGGGTTAATAAAAAAATCTAAGAAAAATACCAAAATAAAAGTATTCAAAATTTTTTCAATAGTAAAATATTGGCAAATGAGAAAAAAATTAAGTCATTATAAATTTTACAAGTTTTTCAAATTTATATACACTTGTTTTATATATGGAACCAGGTCCCTTAGGGCATAATTCGCACAGGCATTATTCAATAAATTTTTTATTAAATTTCTATATTCTATTCTAATATAAAATTTTCTCAATCTTTATTTAAGTTAAATAATAGTTTTAATATTTAGAGATTTTTTTAAAGTCTTTTCGCATTTGAGACCAGATAGTCTTTAAACAAATAAATATTCTCTCTACAACAGGCTAATTATTTAATTATATTGATTAATTTAAATAAATTTTCGTCGAATCCGAAACCACATCCCCTAGTTTTTAACCTTATTGGCAATATCTTAGAGACTTGGCTGCCTGAACCTTTTTACTTAATTGTTGAATAACACCGCCACCTTACTTTACTAATTCACGGAGAACTTAAAATTTCTGCTACATAATTTTAATAGTTTTCAAATATCTACTCAACTGTAAATAATTTTGCAAACTCATAATTGAAATTTCATCTGGCGTCGTCTCTTCAATGTAGTTAAGGCCAACCAAGACAAGTTGAGGGGTTGTTGGTGGACCAAGTGGCCCTGAAATAAATGCTTTACAGAGGAACGATCAAACACCTCTTGGCCAATTTCCAACCTAATAGAGAATACAAAGCCTTAATTTGAAATTGATTCACCTGAGAGAGAGAGAGAATAAACCTTCATTCACTTCTACTGTCTCCGAAATTTTTATTATAACCTTCAAAGGGGAGGGGGTGGACAAAAATATTTAATCGTTCGTTCCTATTTTTTAGAGGAAAATTTACACATTTTCAAAATCCTCCAATATTTAGACTCTTATTAAGAAACACTGCTAAGAAAAATCTTAACTTAGGGCAAGGCTTGTATATATATACAATTTCTTGAACTAAAATTTATTTTAAAAAAAGAACTAAGGAAGATCTTTTTTAATCACTTAGAAAAAATTTTAATTAAAAATATTCTCTTAAAAAATTTTTTTTCTGAATACAGGCCCAAGTATTTTTTATTCTTTGACTTTTAAACTTTTAAATTACATATATATTTACGATACCATTATCTAGGTATATTTATTTATATTAATTGGTTTCCAATTTTAAATAAAATGTTATCAGGGATAGAATCATCAAGACATTGTCAATGTGACCTCTAATATCTGAAATAAGGAAAATCTGTTAATTATTTTTTTCCCTTACAAAAAATGAATAGCGTGTGTGTAGTAGTTACCTTATCTATATTTCTCGTAAGATTGAATTGAAAACGAATAATGGTCTTGGGATTTTTCTTGTTATTCGTTTGGCAAATAATACGAATCGCAAACAAAATATCTCTTCAGTATCTTCGATATTAAAGAAGAGAGAGAGAGAGAGAGGAATGACCAGGCAAACAAAACTGATTAAAAAAAATTGTATCTTGTTCGTGTCACAAATATTGCTTAAATAGGAGGGGAAAATATTTGACTACATCGATTTTAGGAGTTGGAAAAAAAAACTTAGAAAAAGGCTTCCTTCTAAAAACTAATCAGCGCATCGTTTAGGGAGAGGGGACTTTTGTCTTGTTAAATCCTCTGCCTCTGAATTTATCCTCTCTTTTATATTATGATAAAATGCCTGAAGAATGTTCAACTTGAATGACGTCATATGTGAAATGATTTAGAATATTTTTATATTAATATAATTTGATAAAAAATCATTTTTTTTTTATCAAAATATAAAAATTTTAAATTAAAATATATAAATTTTTAAATTCCAAATTTATTAATATTCTGATGATGAGATATTTATTACTCGAATCGTCAACAGGAAAATAATTGTTAAAATTTTTTCTTAGCTAGAGTACCGTTTATTTATTCATTTTTATTTTATATCTCATATACTAATTTATTTTTATAGGATATTTATTCATTACCTTTAATTTAATTTTAATAAAGATATTAAGATTCTAAATTCCCCATGAAATAAAAAAAAAATTACATTTAATTTATTATTAGGAAATTTTTTATTTTTAATATCGTAATTGACAGACTTGGTTCATTTAATTTGCAATATAACACTTTTTCAAAAGAATTTCGGTTTCAGGCCCAAAACTTGGATATTTATATAACATCTTGATTATTTTTTTAAATATTTTATAAATTTCAATATTTTTCTTTTTTAAAAAAATAAAGATATAATAAAATTTTTATTAATATTGCATCAGATTTTTTTTTGTAAACAATACAATTAAAAAAAAAAATTTTATAATCACTAATTAGATTTTATTTGATACTCCCCAAATGATGAAAATTAAAAAAATTTCAATCAAATCTATTAAAACACTATCTTTTATTACAAAAAATAATTTTAAAGCAACCTTTCTAACTCATATTGTAATTTCTTCAGACTTTAAAAATCGTCAAAAAACAATACAATTATAAAATGCTATAAAATAAATTATTTCAAAAAAATCCCTTCAATTATTATTATTTTGCTATGAGCCATTTATAGTAATATTTGAGGGTATTTTTTGTTTTTTTAACATTCTGAAATTATATATTTTTTACCAATTTTAAAATAGACCTTAAGGAAATTGCAATTTTCTTAACGAAACGTTGCCTGAAAATTATTTTTTGTAATAAGAGGCTGAATATTTATTTTTTTTGTAATTCATTGATTTTACTATCCATCCAGCCTTATAATTTATATATTTTTTAATTAAAGAACTTATCTTAGTATTGTTGTCGTTTCGGACATGAGAGCTCTTCTTCAAGTTGATGGATGTCAAACATAAAAATCACATTTTTTTGAATTCCCAAAATTGAATTAATTTTACTTTTATTGTTGAATTATTGTACGATTGCATGTTGGAGCTTATGACAACTTGCTTCCATACTCGAAACATCGACTTTGAAGAGAAATTAAAAAAAATTTAAATTTAAAAAAACTAAATATTCTGATAATTTATTATTTATTTCACAACAGAAGATTTTTCTAATTTTTCTTAATTAAATTATATAATTTTTTTACGTATATATACAAGGTCTTAAGTGAATTCTTTTTTTTTTTTTTTTTTTGATATTTTCATTTCTAAAAATTCTTTAAATTTAGCATATTTATCATTCTAATGCTTAATATAAAATTCTCATTTAACCTTTAAACAAGCTGTCATAATAAATTCAAAATGGCGCCAGAACAACTAATTTCAACAAAGCTACCAACTACGAAAATCAAATTACAAATATAATAAGTATATTAATAACTAAGTTAGTCAAAACTTCTTGACTTGAGCAGTTTTAGGTCAAACCATTATAGATTTATTATAACATAATCTCAAAATAAATTTAATCTTTTGTATTTTTAAATATAATTGTGATAATAGATTTATTTATTTTTTTATTCCTAAAACAATAATTCACACATTTAATTGAAATTAAAAAAAAAGACGAGAGGTTCCTCTGACCTTGGCCCTTGGCAAACTTTTTGCCAAAATGGAACCCGAACGCAACTCACGTCCACGTTTTTATGGTCATTTGTGAATCTCGTTTCGCGACAAGGTCGACTACACACACACACACATACATTTAAATGTAAAAATAGAATTCGCAAGGAGAGACGCGCGATCATCAAATAATAATAAAATTTTATCCGTAAATTCTTATTTAATAATATCCATTTAAAGACTGGATTAATTTTAAAACAACAACAGGCATCCATGTGAGTGCTTCAATTTCCTACTTATATAACAACAACAACGTCAACGTCAATGCCTCTTAAGAAATTCGCATCACAATCCAAAACACACACCTTCTTGGCTCTAAATCGAGGTCTTTCTACTGTTCCCATTGTATTTTTTTTTTTTCTTTTGAAATAACTAGTTTAAAAATAATTCCGAGTTTTGATCATTCATTTCCCAATTGGTCATCTCACTAAAGAATTTTTAAAAAGTCGTGACTATTGTTTTTTAAACGATATATTTGACTTACAGTCCCTTGGGACGTTTTGAAAACCATTACCTTTTTTAAAACTCCTTTTATTCAACTAAACAATTTTGATTGATTCCATTAAATTCTCACAAGAAATTAACATCATTTAAATAATTAGATTTTAATTAATTGTTCATATTTAAAATTTCTATAAATTCATTTGATTTGAAACCAAACCAGGATTCGTAAGTGAAAACGATATAACGTATATGCGATGCCCCTCTTCGTCTATTTTTATATATACTGCGACTATTCTCTTCAGATATAATTTAGAGAGGAAGGGAAGGTTTCCTTAAAGTATTAAAAAAATAATAATAATATTAAATTGGTAAAATTCGTGTACTATTTTTTAATTAAAATACTTAAAAAGTTGGCAAGTTCAAGTTTGTTAAAATTGCTTCTCTCAAAAAAAAAAATTTCGTTGATATTCTTCCTTCCTTTCCCCCTACTTAAAAAAAACAGCTTTCCCTCATCGAGTTTACATTTTGTTTGCGCTGTTGTCAACATTATTATTAAAAAATCTTGTCTCCTACTATTTAATTATTAAGTTTGAATTTTAAATCAAAATACTTTTGGGAAATTTTTTTAATAGCATATAAACACTAAATATTTTTTTTAATTTTTAACAATTTTTTTTTTTTTTTTCTTATAGAATTCTTCTTTTAATTTATTCTCATTTATCGCATACATTTGACGCTGATTAACATATTCATATATTTACACCATCTCTTTTT
>JAAAKE020121573.1:0-35063 GCA_010014785.2 Anisolabis maritima
TCAACGCGGACCAACCCGGGAAAACATCATTCCACATACAACCAACCGCGGAAACCTTCCAGAACATATATATATATATATAATGTTTCGTTTTAATGGATAATTAGGAGTCCTATATGAAATTGAAAATCATCAAAAATGTTTTCCCTATTTATTTAGTAGGTGTATCATGTAGGTCTTAAAATAACCCATTAAGACCAAACCAAATGCAGGTTGTCAAATTACATTTGACGGTGATGGTATTTACATTTCAGACCATTATCTTTATGACCGAGTCTTATTATATGCACATGGTGATCAGTTATTGTATTTGAGAACGCCTTGAAATTTAAATTTTAATTATTTTATTTATTAGGCTATATTTTTGACCACCCTTAAGCATAAATACAATCACTTAATTTAGAGTGAACATTAATTAATAAACTTAGTAGGAAACGTCTCAAAATTTGAATATTAAGCATCGAAAGACCTATTTGCTATCACCTGTCTTCTTTGAAATCTACATCTCAGTAATTTGCTTTTCACAATAATTCAAATAAAACCGACTCATGATTTAATTATTCTTTAATCTTAGAATAATCAACTGAAGCTTGTTGCCATTGTGTAACTTGCTATATAAAAATATTTGAATGTATATTTAAAAATAAAAAAATGTATTTAATTTATGAATTTTAGAAAAGATTAGCTAAATGGAGTGGAATACTGGATGAGGAAAAATAAACAATTTTAATACTCATTATTTTGAGGTGAAGATTAGAACATGACCTCAAGGGTCCAATTTTCCTCTTAACTATTTATTTATAGCATTTTTTTTAATCATATCCTTTCTAATCTATTCAAATTAAATGCTCCTAATTTCTCTCTTCAATATTATAGAGCAGCTTTTACTCATTGAGTATGCAACTACAAACTTTTTCGCCAGATTACAAGGTTGTTATTTTGAAAGAGATTCACATAACAAGGAAATTATATATATAAAATCATATTTCCTGAATAAGGATTTTTCTTGATGGTTCAGGCTCACTTTTCATCTAATTTTTAATGAGCTTTTCCAAACAGTTTTAGTTGAATTCCAAGCATAGTCAACTCATATCAGGTTTTATATTACAGCTCGGTTGCGGTAATGTTGCTCAAATTCTTCTTTTTTTTTTAGACATTTGTGGCTATATAAAAATTAATTAGTTTAGATATTTTTTTATCTATTTATAATCGCTACCAGCGATTTTCATTTATTTCAAATGGTATCCATATGATATAAATAAAGTTTATCGGTGTGACTGGGAACCGCAATCAGGGTTTATAACTGAAACACTTCATAGTAAGAATCAAATTTCTCCACAAATGTAGACATTAAAACACAAAAATAATATTTTAGACTTTTAATCGTTGTTTATTTTATTGAGAAAACAACTGGCGAATTTTAATTCTCCAGTCTTTATTTAATTTATTAACATTATAAATAATGTTTATTAACGTGTTTACCCTTTAATAAATAAGAAGTACTATTTAGTTAATGGATATAAACAAAGAATATTTTTTATTTATTGAAATAAAGTTATTCAGGATAAAGACTTGAGATCAGCTTGAGCCCAAAAATTTTTATTAATCCTCTATTAATAGTTTTAGGAGACATGAAAATCTTTTTCACTTTTGAAGATGGGTGATGCGTTGTCCCCGAAACTTTTTACAGAAATTGAATAAAAAATTTTTGGGCTCAAGTTCTTTTTATTTAATTCTGAGAATTCAACGAGCCTCCTTCATAAAAATAAACCTTTCTTCAAGTTGCAATGGCCATTAAGAATTCATATACTTTGATTGGAGGAAGATAATTCCTACATCAATTCACCGATAGTTGTGATAAATATTTTCACAGGTAGTTTCTTATTTAATCCAGAAAATATAAATTTTTATTTATATTCTTTCATACATCACTCCATTTATCTCGTCTAAAATTTATGAATATATATATATATATAAATCATAGTTTATCCCTTACTGGGAACTATTTATAAATTATTTATGACAAGTAGACATTGAAAATAGGACATTCAAAATAAAACTCAAACATTTTTTCCTTGGCAAAAATTACCCAAAGATTTTTGTTATAAATATTTAATAATCATCATAAACTAATTCATCGTGACCTTCGTAAACAATTTATTTCCAATCCCACCTGTAAAAGAACCATTCATAAAAATTTCTAAATTGAAACAAATTATTACTATAGAAACAAAAATGTATATTTATTTATTTTAATGCCTCTATTTTTACTTTGTTACATAGTGTAAAAATAGCTCCTTTAAAACAAAAAATAAGTGAAAAATATTTATTTAATTTATCTCTATAAAGCATTATTTAATGTAATTTTAAAGAATAATTAATTATTACATGACAAAACTACAATTAAGAACAGTATCATAAAAATTGTCATAATTTTTTTACGTGAATGCACCCAGTTTTTTAAATTTTCTTAACCTCCTTTGTAGTTCTTTACTTGGACCAACAGGATGGTATTAAGTTTTAATTATTAAAAGAATATACTATTTCAATAATCATTTTTTTGTATTGAATTGCATATTTAATAGCAACCTGTTTTTCCAAGTAAAAATCTACAAAGGAGGTTAAGAAAAAAAAAATTATAATTCTTTGGGTGATTTTAGCGAAATAGTAAAACCATATATATTATATTTATAAACTTTTTATAAGGTATATCAATCAAGTGAATCGGCTGAAAAATAACCCTAACTATTTTACTAAAGGGTTTATATTAAACTACACTATAATAAGATTCTTTGCTAGAGTAAGTGTAAATTTTATTTTTTAGTGAAAAACTTGTAATGAAGTCTAGTTATTCGGTCTGTAGGTATTTAATTTGAGATGGGTATGAACGAGATTTCGGGATGCGGTTAAATACATGATGAAAATGTTTAAAATTTATTTTTCATACCAATGTTTCTAATGCCAGACAGGTTCTTTAACGCGCGACTGTCGTTTCTAAACGTTAGCAACAAAGATAAATTTTTTTCTCCTAGCTGCCTCTAGAATCCCGTTCCTTCTCTCTCAAAATAAATTTTTATTAATTATAATAAAAATTTATTTGAAACATGTAAAAAAAATTTAAAGAATAATTTATATATATATAAATGTTCTGGACAGTTGTATGTGAAATCTTAATCTCGGGTTAGTTCACGTTGGTTGACTTGACGATTCGGATCTTCTTTTGAAGGCATTTTTAAGAGTGGTGGGATAGGAAGTGGTTTGTTTTCGGGGTCGGAGTCTTCCTAGTGCATCCAGCATCTCCGCATTGCCATCAAAGCACTAGCCAAAGGCTTTATCATAACTCCTAAATCTATACCAATAGAAAGCATTATCTCCCAAATCGAAAATGCCATTTAACACCTAACACCAAACGAAGCTGAAACCACCAGATAAGTAATAGCCCATATATTATGCTACAAAACGTCTCCCCCTCCAATTTAAATTCACAGACACTCCAAACCCTAAAACAATTATACAACAACACAAACGTCACTCTCCTCCTGAAAGATAAAGGCAATGCTATCGTCATACTCCACAATGAGGACTACAACAAGATGGTCGACCTCCTAAACAATACGGATTACAAAAAGACCCTCGAAAACTCCACAATGTATCTTGAAACAACCACACGAACACTTATCCCCAAATCCCATCTAGACACAGTCATCAAAAACCAAATTACCTCTCGAAACAACTCTCCAGAATTTCAAGAACCTATGGTCTTTTGAAAATCCACAAACCCAGAGTTCCTCTAAGGCCCATAATCAGTGCTCTTCGCTCGCGTACACACATAAACTAGTCCAACACTAGCCGAAACCCTCCAACCATTAGCCAAACAAGTTTTAAAAACACCGTCCATTTCCTAGACTGCCTATAGGGTTTTCAAACAAATATCTCCAGATAACATGTTAGTCTGTTTCGATATCTTATACCTATTCACCAAGAACCCAATGCAAGAAATGTTTGTCATCGTGAAACAAAAAAAACAAATTTCACCAGACACCATTTCACTAATAAAACACTGTACCCAAAACACATATTTCACTTTCCACAATCAATTCTACAAACAAATCCAAGGCGCCTCAATGGGTTCTTCCCTTTCATCTGTGTTGATTAATATTTTCATGGAGGACTTAGAACCTCTCCACACAAACCCACATGTTGGCTAAGGAACATCATTGACACTTTCGTCATTTGGCCACACGGTAGAAACCACTTAGACATCTTCATATCTCATCTAAACAGCATACATCCTCAGATCCAGTTCACCAAAGAAACAGAAAAAGATCTATCCTTCCCATTCAAAGACGTTCTCATCACCATAAACCCAAACCAAAGCTTCTCACACACAGACTAAACTAATCCACACAACCGCTAGCTAAAAGTCACACCATCAGCACAATTGAATTCAGTAATCGGCACTCTAGTCACACGATCTTCCAGACTCACCCGCAATCAAAACAGACAAATAGAAATTTACACAATGCCTAGAAACTAAAACTCCCAACTCAGGAAACAATAGAGCCTGAAGATCCATACACACACAAAGCATTCTTACCATATATAAAAGGCATTACAGACAAAATCGGTCGCATTCTCTAAAACAAAGGCATAAAACCCATCTTCGCCACACACCAAAAACTCTCAAACCTTATTAGAAACACGAAAGACACCATTCCAAACGAATTCTCCGAAATACCTTGTTCCGAAAATCAAATAAATCGACGAATCCAATTCAGGATTTACTAACACAAAATTGCATTAAATGACCCAAATCAACCATCGTCAAAAACCATAACAAAAGAGGACTTCGACCACAACAAAACAATAGCATCCATAGACAAAGAACATAACAAAACCACACTCGCATCACACGAGAATCCATTGAAATTCATAAAAGGTCGGAATGTCTCAATAAGAGAGACGACGCTCTAAATTTTCCACTGCATGGAAACCTTTAATTCCCATCTCCAAACGGCCCATACAACTGATCCAGAAACCATCAAAACCACGCAAACTGAAACCAGGTAAAAAGGAAGAAAAATACGCCCTACTAGTAACCTACAAATACCAATCCACACAATCCAAGGCCAAACATTCAAAACATCAAACGCCCCACCAATACAAACATGCAACCAATACACAAACCAAAAGCACTTCAACCAACATCAAAGCCGAATTGACCCGAGTCCTCTCCACTGCTTCCACAGAATTTTCGAGGGTAATAATGACACGTTCTAGAGTGGTCATTTGTTTTCAAACCAGAGACCAGGTAACATTTTGACCCTAGGGGAGTAGGTAGATTGAGGCCCACAAGTCAACCTAGCCTTCCTAGATCTCAGAGGCAAACTCAAACCACCAAGATATCCACCGACCAAATTTGGGATCCAGTAAGATTTGGACTCCGAAAACAAACCATCTCCACCTCTCTTGAAAATGACTACAAAAGGAGGCCCGAAACGTTTTGTCAACCTTAACAACCAATGCAGATTAACCAGAGAAAATTTCAATTTACACATATATATAATTTTTAAATTAAAAAAAAAATTCACCAAAATTTTACTTTATTTTTTTAAAAGTAAATTGTTTAAAACGATTTTATTATTTTTTATTTGATCTTTTTAATCTAAAAAATACAGAATGGGCATATATAAATGATGTTCAAATTTTAAGTGATAAGTAAATGAACAAGCTATTTTCTCCACAAAATTTTGTCCATCAGTAAAAGTAAATTATGTTAATTTTTAACTAGAAAAACTATTATGAGAACCTATCCAAATTCATATTAATAAAATAATAATAATTATTATTATTTTCTTAGAAGGTCCATGTCATTTCATGGGTTATTTTAAAAAATAGATAGATTGAGTTAGGGGCAATTTTACGTGAAAACTTGTTTAAAGCAAATGTTTTAGATTTTGGGATTATAAGATGAAATATCATTATTCATTTTGATCACATTCACATTTCATGTATGCACGGGCGGGAGCTACTACTAATGAAATTTTAATATATTCATGTTAAATATCTAAACTACATACCCAAAATATCATTAATTCCATTTTCTTAGTTATTGTCTAAAAATGTCATTAAAAGTTGGGATACCATTTATGCTACATTCTATATATGCTACGCCAAATAGTGTAATTTTCAATATCATGAATTAGGCAATTTTTACCCAATTTGAAAACGCGATTGCCTAAAACCTTAGATATGCAAGTTGTTTTAATATTTTTTTAAATCCAAGAAACCAATTTATCGAAAATGCGTGGACCGCCTCTGGCGAATTAGGACTCCGATTTACCTACTAGTCATAATATTGATTCTTTCACGAATTAGGCAAGAAAAATTCCTAATTCATGAAATAGGCAATTATTCAAATTAGGCATTACATATATACAAACCATATATATATATATATATATATATATAAAACTGTTTTTCTTTAAAATTTAAATAAGTGAAAAATTGTGCAATTTTTAATTCAGTGAAATTTAATATTATTGATGAGTGTATTTTGCTAATTTATAATAGTTTTTCTTTTTTATGGTCTTTTATCTAAGAATTCACTTTGCTTTCTTAGTTTTTATAATTTTGAAAGTTTGTTTTTCAGGATTGTTAATAAGAAACTACTTTTAACACCTTAAGTGTTCAGTATAAACGCTAAAAAATTAACTATTTATTATATATAAATATTTTTTACTTAAATATTACAACATTTGATAGGGAAAAAATAAAAAGTACAAATTGTCAATTTAAAAATTTTTTTATACATGTCGATGATATTAGCTTTGAAAAGCTGATTTTAGTTTTAGAGATAATCATGTATAAAATTGTATCTTAAGATTAACATGTATCCATGTAAAAAGTAATAAATTTCTTAGATTCTCAACTTTTTTTTCTCTTGGATTATTTAAATAATTTCTTTTTGGTGTTCTCTTGCGCGAGACTCATCGACCCTCTCTATGTATCCTTTTTTTTCCTGCATTGGCCCAATATTTCATGTAAACGAAACTTAATATCTTGTTAGAGGTGAGAGACTTTTTTTGTCCGGAAATATTTCTCTTGAAATAAATTTAAATACGCAAGATAAACCTGAATTTACACTTATCAGGTTCATTCGACCAAAATTTAGCAGCGCTTATTTTTTCATCTATGGAAGACTTATTCCTCTTCTCATTGGAGCCACGTCCTAGATTTTTCCAGTTAGCCGTGTCAAAATTATGTTTGACCTTTATTAAGTGTTTTCTTGTTCTTGGCACTGAATGGGACCCCTCTAACTACAAAACTACCTATTCCCACCTCCTTGCTAAAATATGTATTTTTTAATATTAATTTTCATGATATTTTATAAATTCACGCAATTAATGTATTAAAATTTTTCAATTTAAAATTCGAGAGTACAGCCGGAACGAACCGAAGTTAAACGAATATATACGAAAAATATTTTCTCAAAACCAAAAAACCTTGATTAATACCAATAATTTCTTTATAAATTTCAACTGAAATAATTAAAATAATGAATGAAAAATATTTTACTTAATTTAAAATTTTCTAATAATTTTAAAAATGGACACGAACCCAAATAATTATCCTATTCATAAAGGTTAGTATTTGTATATATAAACGACTTTTGATATATTTTATGAATTTCATTTTAGGTCCGGTTTTTCCATGTCTTTATTGTGATAATACATATATTAATGTAGAATTTTTAAATAAACACATTCGGAAATGTAAAGATAAATCTATCTGTCATCTGTCAAAAAACCGAATGACTTCTATTAAAAAAGATCAAAAAGGTATAATTAAAACTTTTTTATATGTCCTTTAATTTATTTTAGTTAAACTGCATTTTACGGGAACGAAATATTTGAACTAAAATATCAGCAGGTGTCATCATGGGGGTAAAAAAAAATACCGATCATCAAATTATTATTAAATTATAAATTACTCCTTTGTTATTTGTAAATGGTTTCAAATCAGTTGGATTAAACGACTTTCATTCACAAAACCGACCCAATTAATATTTGTTGCTTTATTTTTCCAAAGAACTTAGACTTACAGTATGTTTAATAGAAAATTTAATTTAACAGAACCGATTTTTCTCTGCTTTACCGAATTAACAGAATCAGTTTTGTCACTTAATCATCTTAATGAGAAGATGGGATTTTTTAAATTTATCTTGCATAAGCATGATTAAATTCATCCAACTTCAATATCTCTTGCCTATTCTTAAATCCTATCTCCCTTCTGAATCTATTACTTTCTCCTATCTAGGTATGAAATATTTTTCTCGTTAGTTTTGATCTTGGTTTTATCAGAGTTCGAGGTAGCTGCAGAAGTCTAAAATGATTCCCAAGTTTTATTCCATCCCTAATTTTCTCGATATTATGTGCTTATGAATAGGGATTTTTAATTCAAAAATCCAAAATAAATATAACAAACCTTCCATCGACTAACTAAATTATTTATTTTTAAAATATTTTTATGAAAAATCCATTTCATACCAACTTAGAATTTCTTAAATCTAATAGATTTTTTCGAAATGATAAGTGCCATCACTATAATTTCAATCCTTCTAAATAAATAATATTTTTTCGTTTTCAGGTTTATTAATTATATAACTTTGATTGATTAGTAGCCAGTTACTATTGGAGTCTGGAGAGGGAAGTAGAAGGGAAGGCAGATTGCAGCAAATGAAAGAAAGCTCTTGGATGCCAAAAGTCAAACGATGACGTTTCGGACAATATTTGTCCATCCTTTATTTGTAATCATGCCCAAAATTGTCATATGTAATTCTGCATAATATACATGTTCCACATGCAGGTATATAAAGAAAAATATACATGTACACATGCTTTGTTGTATATTATGCAGAATTACTTATGACAACTTTGAGCCTGATTACAAATATCCTAGAAGTTACAGGTTCTCAATGGCCATTCCCCCGACCTGTGCTGGACCGCCTTTTTGCCCGTCCGCAGAGAAATAACACTATATAAAAAATTTAATTTAAATTAAGTTTTTAGTACGAATATGGTTTTTTACTAATAATAATTTATTTTAAATCCCAACATATGTTTACATATGTTATTATTAAGAATGGATGGATATTAATTATTTTAGATTGTAAAAGTTCATTTATTTATTTTGGGAAATTTATCATACCGTCCGCAAATAAAATTTAAAGTCATTTGGCGGTCCGCGAACGAAAAAGGTTGAGAACCGCTGCTATAATTGATTGAGAATGGACGAATAAATTTTTTCCGAAACGTCTCCGTTCGATTTTTGGCATTCAAGGGCTTTCTTTCATTTGCTGCAATCTGCCCTCTACTTCTCTAACCATTATATAACTGTTTAAAATGAGCTTCAAAATTGGGATTTTTCAAACATTTTCAATTTTGGAGTCCCAGAAGATATTTATTGGATTTATAGAGTATTTATAGTTTCTAGTTCTATAATACTCCTATCTATAGTGACAGCAAAATTTCATATTTCCCCGAGCTCCAATTTTATAGATATTTTTATTTTTCAAAAAAAAAAAAAAAGGTATTGATTTGATTTATTTATTTATTAAAAAATTGGATATAAGGATAGAAATATAAGAAAATTCTTTTAAGGCAAAAATGAGGCGTAAAATATCTCCGTGGTTAAGTTATGTTATTTATTTATATATTATCCTTTAAATTTCTAACATACTTTTTACTTTTAGATAATAAATGGACAAAAGTATCTATAATAGAGACTGGTAATAAATATTTTTGTAAAATTTGCAAAAAAGGATTTTGGAAAAAAAATCTTGACAAACATCTTGCTAAACATCAAAAGAAAGGATTAAGTGAAAGGCCTTTTAAATGTGATATTTGCTCAAAAGGCTACACAAGAAAAGCCCACTTACAAGAGCATATAAAGAAACATTCTGAGCAAAGACCATTCTCTTGTTCGAAATGTGTAAAAAAATTTCCGACAAAATCATGCTTAAATAGTCACATGAAAACCCACAGCAATGAAAGGCCATTTCTATGTGACCATTGTTCAAAAACATTCAGAACTGACTATGCTTTGGAAGTGCATATTCGTATTCATACTAATGAAAGACCGTATATTTGCCAAATATGCTCTAAATCTTTTCGGCAACAGAGTACTTTAACTGGGCACATGAGAACTCATACAGGATTGCGTCCTTTTATTTGCCACCTCTGTCCGAAATCCTATGCAGAAAAAAAAGCTCTCCAATCCCATATTCGGTCACATACAGGTGAACGACCTTTTGAATGCCAATATTGTTTTAAACGTTTCGCACGCAGCGATACATTAAAATTACATATGAGATCCCATACGGGAGAAAAACCCCATGAATGTCCACATTGTTATCAACGATTTACGCAACATTATTCTTTGAAAAGGCATATGGTTACACACACTGGTGAGAAATCGTATATTTGTCAATATTGTTCCAAAAAATTTACTCAAAAAGGTTCATTGTTGTATCATCTTCGTACACACACCGGTGAAAGACCATTTGTTTGTCAATATTGTAATAAAACATTTACATTGAAATTTTATTTAAATTCCCATTTAAGAATCCATACTGGGGAACGTCCCTATGAATGTACAATTTGTAATAAGGCTTTTAAACAACATAGCTCTTTGAGGGGACATATGCGCTTACATTAGAAAAAATATCTTTAGAAAATATTAATATATTTGTAATTGTTGTTTTTATTGATCAAATAAAGAAGAAACTATTATCTTAAAGAGTGTTCTTTTTTATTGGTTATTCTTTAACTCTTTCTGATTCAGATTTCAATTATCTTCCTTGTGAATTCCTCTATTTTATAATTTAATTTATATTAATACTGATATCATAAATTAAAATCATTAAAATATAATAATTTAATAAATTAAAAAAATTTTATAGAATATTTATTTTATATATATATATATATATTTTTGAAATGGGAAAAATGCTTCATGGGAAAATTCAAACATTTCAGTCAATATAAATAAATAAGTAAGCATATATATATAAACCAATTTGTTAATACGAGTAGTGATGTCATGCACAATGATGGATTTTCAATAAGGTCAAAGAAATATATGATACCCTTTGAAAATTTTCAAATTTTAAGTAATATTTTTTTTAGAAAGGTCCTGATCTAAATATAAAAATTAATTCAAATAAATATGGGGCATGTGAAAACCTAAGTGGATTACTGCTTCATTACATATACAATCAAGTTACAAAAAATTATCCAAATTCTATTACAATGTCCAATGAATTAATGTAGTGAGAATCCAGGGATAGATACAAATAGTGAAGGCCTAAGGACCCCTGGAAGTAGTAGTATTCTCTAGTTCAAAAGGACAATTTTTTTCCTGATGAAAGATTGCGGAGTCAGTATGCAAAATAACTCCAATTGGTCTAAAACCCTTGACTTTATAGTATAGGGTGGGGCAAAATGATCTGACACATTTGTAGATTTAATAAAAGTAAAATAGAATAAATAATGAAAGAAGTGTTTTTATTTTTCAAATGTAAATAAATATAAAATACTATTTTATTTTATTTCATTTCGTTTCAGGTTACCCATATGAATTGGTCAGGCAAGCATCGTGCTTTCATTGTGGAAACGTTTATCTAGAACAACGAATCGGTAACTTTAATGCAAAGAACATTCCGTGTTCACTTTAAACTTAGTCGACATGATTCCGTACCTACTCAAAACACGATTTTTGGGTTAGAAACTTCAGAGCTAGTGGATCAGTACTAAACCGAAAATCAATTGGCCGGCTGAGGACCGCAGAACATCGGAATATGTCAACACAATAAGCGTTACAATCCAACTGTCTCCACGACGTTCGGCACATTAACATACCGCTATTCTTGGCCTTCCCATTGAGAAGAATTCTTCACCAGAATCTACAAATGCATCCATACAACATGATGTTGGTACAGGAACTCAGCAAGAGACCACGAGAAAATTGTGTTTAGGACAAAATAAAATGAAAATTTTTTTAAAATTTTAAATCAAAAGAATACAGTCGTCGCCCCCGATCTATTGAACAATTGAAAGAGGCCATTCGTCAATAAATTATTGCCATTCCACTTGAAATGACCCGTCGAGTTTTGGACAACTTTTGCAAACGTTTTCGACAGTGCGTGGACAATAAAGGCAAACATTTGAGTGTGGTAATTTTTAAAAAGGATTGAAACAAAATGGCATTTTATGTACATTTGAAAAATAAAAATACTTCTTTCATTACTTATTCTATTTTGGTTTTATTAAACCTACAAATGTGTCAGATCATTTTGCTCCACCCTGTACAATCTTTATAAGTAAATTCAGTGTCTCATGAGAAAAAATCTTTTACAAAAGGGTAAGTAATTTATCTAATAAAAATTAATGGATACCAGTTTAATTTATTATAGGATCTTTGAAATTTGCAATTTGAAAAAGAACGAGAGCTTGGGGGGCGGTGTTTTGTGACCTCGTGATTGGTACGTGTGCTTGGTTTACTGTGTGAGTGAACCACTTGTTGCATGCGCATGCGCATATCGTGCACAGACTATCGACACTTTCCAACCGGCCGGCTTGTCTCTCTCTGCCATTGAATCTTTCCATTTGCCAATTCATCGCCTCAAGCTCACACTCCCTGGACATTTATTAATTTTGACCACCAGTGTTTTTTTAATTTTGCAAACATTTCCAAAAAATTTAAAAAAGACCCAATGGGGAGCCAAGAGGTGCAAGCACTTAAAGATATTGCTAATAAACTCAGGATTCATAGTATCCAAGCAACAAATGCATCGAATTCGGGGTAGGTCTCTTCAATCACATTTCTTCCTATTATTTTATGTAATAAATACAAAAAATAAAAAATAGGTTTTACGACCTAATTTGTTTATTAAATTCAACCTAACCGTTTGACCTTGAATTATCTTCAAGGATAAGAAAATATTAATAAAACATGATTGCATTTTTGAGGAAATTAAAATATTCCAATTCGATATTTGGTAATTTTGATGGTTAAACAAGTGATCATAGCTAGAAGGAGGAGAAACGAATATGATAAAAACCCTTTTAAAATTACAATAAAAATTCAACATTTGGTATTTACGCCCTTTTAAAATTTACCAACCAGATAACTTAATGAAAATATAAATAAATAAATAAATATATTAGTTTGTAAGCAAAGTTCTGTCGTAATTTAAATAAGCAGGTAATTTTGTTTGTAAATCAAAAACACATGTTGCTAGTGAATCATTGGAAATATTTTTTTTTATCTGCTGTATAATATAAAAGGAAGAAATTATATCATTGAATAATATTAAAAAGTTTTATAAATTGATTCAGATGTTTTATTTAAAATACGACAGAACTTTTCCTCCAACTTAATATATGTACATTCTTGAATGAATAGTACTGTAAACGATTGCTAAAATTATAAAATATTGAATACAAGTCCGTTTATTAGAATAGTGATCAATTATCATATATATAACATTACAATTACTTGAATAATATATTACTATACAATTCTTAAAGGAAATAACCTTTTAATAGAAATTTGATAGATAACCTTTTTACTTTAAAACAATGTCCAACTATCCAAAATAAAAATAACAAAAACACTAAAGGCTCTAAATTTCAAATTTACACGTTGGGTGGTCTGAGACTTTTTTCCTAAGAAAAAAAGAGTAAGGAATCAACTTACAACTATAGAATAAATTTTTGCGTTACATTCCACTTCATAAATAGATTTAGAAATCTTCTAAATTCATCCAATTTGTTTCTATTCATTCAATTACGATTTGACACATACACGAAATCGCCTTAAAATCATACTTACTTCTATTATGATCTATTCTCTTCTTATTTCTTTCAAAATTTTTTTCTGAATTCTTGAATGCTTCTCTAGATCTCTCTGTAATTCATTAGTGACAATTTCCGATGTCAGTCCATATAATAGAAGAGCAAGTGAAAATTTTGTAGTGAACAGTATCATTATATTCCTTCACACATAAATGAACAATTCCTGTCCATGCTCTATTTAGTTAACAACGTATTCTATTAACGATAGTTTGGTTGAATACATTGCACTATTCTGATCTACTACCAACATTTTTATTTCATTTTCTTTTCTAACTGTATTAATTAACTTAATCAAATCGGCTGCAGTTTGTCCAAAAATCCATGCCTATCTACTTTTTAGTAGATAGGCATGATCCATTAATATATACATATATTTTTTTATTTTTCTGTACCCCAAAACCACCAATCCTATCTATAGAAAATATTTCAAAGGGATATTTGCTGGATCTAATTTTGATAGCAAATCAATTGTTCTAGATGATGTAGATTTATTTTTTATACATATTTTACAATTTCTACAAAATTGATTTATCATCTCATCCATATTTTTGAAAAAGTAAAATGGTCTTAATTTTTCAGCTATTTAATTACCACAAATATAGCCATAAAATTGATATACTTTATCTATCAAATATAAGACACATTCTCTTGATATATAAATTCTTTTTCTATTGTTTAACGTTTTAAAATTAATATCACCATCTCTTTAAATTCACTTGAAATACATTTATTTTCTCCTTTAGTTAAATTAATTTGGTTTTCTTTAGAGATGTTTTATGTCTACATACTTGTATGGGATGGTAGCGATTTTTATAACTAAGTTCTTCACATTTTGGACAAGGTTTCTTCTCTATTTCTCTATTTCATGTTTTTATCGATTTATTTTTTTCAAAATCAATTTTTTTCTCTTTTTCATTTTGTCTATCTTGTAATTTCTTCTTTAGAATATATCAATCATTAAATTTCTTTAACTCTCTTATTAAATCACAATTAAAATTATTATCCTCCACGACTATTAGATCCACTTTATTTTCAATGAGAGTTTAATCAAATTAGAGCTATACCATTCATTTACATTCCCATCCTAAAATAATTTTCAAATTTATACTTTTATAGACCTTTTATTTACCGTTCCCTTCCGATTCACTTCAAATTTTAATATTTTTTTAAGCACTCCTAAGATTATAAATGTATAAAGTTTATTCCTTCTACGACGATATATAAGCTAATAAAAAACCTGCACATACTTACATTTTTTTCCATATTTGGGGTCTTTTTAACCAGAAATATAAGAATTGGGGTAAATTTTTTATAATTATAATACTTTTCTCTTACTTTTATATATATTTAAAAACTTGGGGATCCCAGATAGAAGCCCCTTCACCCCTTCTCATTTTAACCAATTTCCTTGTCCTTGGCCAATTACTTAAAATAATAAAATTTTTTAATTTTCACAAAATTTGAATAGATTTAAAAACAAAGAAGACCACAACTCTATCAAAATATGTATTCCTGATGAAAACTCTCGAATAACTATCACATTGCTTTCTTTAAACTATATATTCTTTATATATAGTAAAAAGTAAAGGTAAACATTATTAGACTGTTAGAAAGCTATTCTAAGTTTAAGCTATATCTCACATCGCATCTCTGCAAAATGTACGAGTCTTTTTGAAAGCAATTTCAGGCGAAGTTTGCAATAAGATGTAATGCAGACCAATCCTTGTGTGCCTTCAAATATTTTTTTATTGAGAGATAATGATTAAATGTTTAAATTAGATAATTTATTACATGCTTTTAGAATACTTGTTTGATTTACATTCAAGAAATAATTATTATTATTAAATTGCTAAAATGCCCCGGTTTCTATATACATTCAAAAATCTAACAGATAATTAGTATAT
Organism: Anisolabis maritima; assembly: GCA_010014785.2. Classification (NCBI taxonomy): domain Eukaryota; kingdom Metazoa; phylum Arthropoda; class Insecta; order Dermaptera; family Anisolabididae; genus Anisolabis; species Anisolabis maritima. The sequence continues at coordinate 15,824 of JAAAKE020121573.1, forward strand.
ATTAATTAAACTAATTTTAATTAATGTTTGTTGCAAAAACACCTACCAACTTGTTCCATTGTTCTCTGAAAGTTCAAGAAACTTAAAAGCAAAGTTGCTAATAAATTGAAATTATTAAATGTCTAAATTCTCTTCATTAGAAAGAAAAAGAAGAATTTTTTAATTATCTTATTTAGCCTTTAATAAATTTACATGTGTCTTATTTTAGAAAATATAAAAACAGACTGAGAACCTTAGGAAAAAATACAAAATATAGACGAGGACCAGCACTGTCTTAGTTTCAACTAAAATAATTCAATTTGCAAATATATATAATTTAGGGGCCTATAGATAACTAAGCCGAACTCCCCACCCCTGAAACTTATTTCACTCCTCCTCTCACAGAATTCAAACATACAATTCCCAGAAAACACTATGTGAACCAAATAGGGTCATTTCAAATTAGTCAGCTTTTTTCAACCCTCATTATAAAGGAAAAAGGAATTCAGGTAGAGATTTTTCAATTCATTTATTTTATTTTTTTTCAATTTTGTCAATCGATAATTAAGGAAGTGAAAAAATACTTAACTAAATGGATATCGAAATTTCAACGGAAATACACGTTTTGAGGTCCCCTTAGTCTAAATAATGGGCCTCGCAAAATAGTCTGAATGTGTGAAAATGATTTTTCAAAAAAAGAAATGACTTTCGAGACTAAGTTTATATTTAAGCTAGAAACCCTAATCGCTTACACCTTGAATCTTTTCAATAAAATCAGCCAAAGTGAACTTTTTTACTGACATTCTTTTTAAGTTTTTTCGATTTTTTAAAAATTCGCTCAAATTTTCATTAAAATTCATATATCAATTATTTATTAGATGATCTTTGGGATGTATTAACCTCTATCTACCCAAAATGGCGCCCACGAAATATTTTATTTTTCCGTAAAATGCTTTTGGAATTTGTGGAAACAGAATGAATAGATCCTCAATTGAATCCAAATTTTTTTTCAATTGAAGTGACAACTCTGCATTTTCGATAGGAGGAGAGAAAAACAATGCTGTAAATTTCCATTTGAGTTTAATAGCCTAATATTTCGAAGGCACTTAGGCTCTTTTTCTTCAGAGGTTTACTTTTATGCACTCATTAACGTTATATTTATAGACACTGCATTTTTGCATCTCAATGGATGGTGCATCAATACTTGGAGAGTAACTGTTCATTAATGATAATATCAGGCTATTAAATTCAAATGGAAATTTATTGTATGCATTGTTTTTTTCCTCCTGCCGATAATATGGCTCTTCAACTGAATTTATCATCTCGGCATCACTCTCATATCTATTTTCAAATTTTTCCTGAAAAGTTATATTTATTTTTCTACAATACCAATTGCAATAGCTTACAGTTTGTTATCCTGGAGACTTATCAGAGAATTTTTTTCATATTTTGTGATATATAGATATTTATTTTCCTTCGTGAGAAACATTTTTAGTTACAAATAATATTCTTATATCTTTCAAGGCTATTTATTTTTTTTTTTAACGTGTTATGTTTTTACCTCCAGGATGTTTTATTTTTCCCACTTTTTTTTTTGTTTTTTTCAAGTCACGTCTGGTTCTTCTACATCCATCAATGACATTAATTTGATGTTACATAAAACAAAAATGATTCCAGATTTTTCTTGATAAATTATTTCAATTAAACATTAAAATTATTATAATATAACATAGTTATTGAATAAAGAGGAGAATTTATCTTTATATACCTAAGAGAAAATATCAGCCTATAATTTTAAAATGGATTTCCTAGTTGTAAAACTTTTTCTCTGACGTAGATTATACATTTCTATATTAATAAAAAGTCCTTTGAATATAGTTGTACTTGTAATTTGTATAAAAGATAAAACAAAATTAAATTTTAAAACAATAGCTTCAGTATTATATAGTTTAGTTTTTGGACAATTGTAGCTGGCCGATTTGGGTTCTGATGATGGTGGTATGGTGAAACCGCGATGCCCCTATTAACTGAACAAAAAAACATGAAGAATAAAAAATGTTTCGGTTTTTAAGGGCGCTTCGGCATCTAAGACCATATGCGCCTCCATACGATTTTCCTAAACGTATCACAATTCAGAGTCTTAAAGACTTCACAATTTCATTTTAAAAAACTATCCCAGATATATATATTCTTTGAATATATATAGGTAATATAACAAAATATTTGGGTCAATTATATCACAGAATGTTATCAAAATAAGAGAAATATCACAGATAAATTATAAAATAAAATAGGTACTATATAAATAAATAAATAAATAAATTTTTCTTTAGCACCACCACCCAGCTATTATACAATAGTCGAAAAACTAAACTACTTAATACTGAAGCTATTAAACTATTAAATTGTAAAAATAAAATTAAAATTCTGGGCATAAAATGTTTCTTCGGGTCCTTTCATTCATATAAATAACCTGAGAAGTTCTATGGTTTACTGGAGAAGTGACAAAAAATTATTTGATCAAAATGGTACATATTTGGTTTAATAAAGTTTTCTGGAAATAATAGAAAAGTGCGTTTGAATTTTGTGTAAAAATCGGCGCAAACATGTATAATTAATTATATTGTGAGAAAGCATTACGGAGAATATAATCGGAAATTCACGTTTTGAGGGCTCCTGACTAACGAAAATAGGACTCGCAAATTGGTCTGTCTGTGGGTCTTTGTGTGAACAAGATTTCTCAAAAGTCGAAATTTTATATTTAAAGTAGGAACCCAGGTCGCCTGCGCCCCGAACCTTTTCAAGTAGTAAAGTAAAGTACTAATAGTGATGTACTTTTTCAATTTTTTCAATTTTCTCAAAAAAGAGTTGTAACAATTATGATTAAAATTATTACAACAGTTTTTTATTAGATGATTTTTGAAATGTATTTAACCTTATTCTCTCTAAAATTGTTTGGGGCCCACATTACTCTTGTACGTTTTTAAGTTTTTTGTGATTTTATCTTAAATTATCCTAACGATTTTGATTAAATTGGCTATACACATAATAAATTAGATAATATTTAAGATATATTGGTATTGCAACCCCCAACTTTAATAACACTCGGTAGGCTACTCTTCATTGATCTAACAATGAGTTGGCCTGCGCTCACTTATATTCTATTGAGTACTTGGGACGAGCTCAAACGGAGAGACGAGCCAGTAATTAATTAAATTCTTGGATTAATTTTCCAATTTTTTCCGGCTCTGGGGAATGGGAACCATTTATATCCAACAGATATATTATTTTAAAAATAAAACCGAAGAAAAACGAAAAATAAAATTCCTCTCCCTCAGAATTTGCAAAATATCATTATAGATAATTTTTTATTTTGTAATAATTTTTATTTTTTCAGACATCCTACATCATGTGCTTCTATGGCTGAGATTATGTCGGTGCTTTTCTTTAATACCATGAAATATTCAACAGCTGCTCCTAAGGATCCTTCAAGTGACAGATTTATCCTATCCAAAGGACATGCAGCACCAATTTTATATGCCGGTAAGCAAATTTTATCATATCCACATAGGCATAATTTAATAAATGATCAATTAGCTAAATCACCTCCTCAAGAAGCTTTATAATTTTTCTCTAAAATTTAAAAGAAATTTAATAGGCAAATGTGTTAATTTAATAAATACATTTAATGATTTTGATTTTAAAAATAAATTATATTTGATAATTATCAATTTAGTTAATTTTTTTATTAATCATTATGACTTCTTCGTGGACTAGTGGTTAGCAATGGTGTCAGTTAGAGGTTTTGCAAAGTATTTTTAGTGGTTTCTTAAAATATTTGCAAAAAAAAAGTTATCAGATTTCAGTGTCGTAACTAGAATTTTTAGGCCCCAACATGCACGTACTGAGAAAATTTTTGCGAATGTTACGAAGGCTCCTAAAAGATTAAAAAATAACAACAACAACAAAATACAAATTCACGTGCAATATTCCAATCATGATTTATCCAAGATTTAGAATTTTGGTTATTTTTGTTTACTAAGTAATATTTTTTATTATAATTTCTCTTGAAAAATCGAATCCCTCGATGACCCACTACAATTTACATTTGAACATTGAAAACAATTCGTCTTTAATTATATATTATTATAATTCTAAAAATAAAATTATAATATAAAGGAAATTAAAAATTTCCAAATCATTTAATGACTTGTCAAATTGCAAATTGAAAGGATGCATCCCTTCAAGGTCATAAATAATTTAAATATCTTAAAAATAATAAAAATAAAAATTTATAAAAAAAAAAGTTATTTATAGATGAAGGTCCGTCTTCTAAAGCCCTGAGGCAAAATTATTGACGACCTCCCATGTAAAGAAAAAGTTAAAATTTTTTATAAATTTAATAAAATAAAATTTCCTATCTTAAAATTTTTTAGCAATGTTCTTTATTGGGCGTTTATCTTTTCGGTGCCACCAGGAAAATGGGCCGCTCCTTCCATTTGATACGCTCAGTTATAGATTTATAATTTAGTTGAAAGATCTAGAGATATTGTTACGTCTCTCTCTCTCACTCTAGACCTTCACAAAAGGTTAAATAAAATTTCTAATAAAAAATAAGATGAAAATAAAATAATTTCAAAAAATCGCAAAATAAGACATCATCTTACCTCACCCTCCTCCCCCAAATTCGATGCAGGTTGACTCTATCTATAGACTATGCTGTATATAAATTATTTCCATGTCTTCAATGAATTCATCCAGAACCAAATGTTGGTGGGTACAATTCATTTCATCGAAAGCATTCTAGGGTTTAATTCAAACACTAAAATAGGAAAATATCGTTACAAGATTCAATTCTGAAATACTTATAAAAATTGTTTATAAAATTGGCCTATAATGGAGATATATACCAAATGTGCCCACTGTACCAAAATGGGGCTAAGAAAAGGCAAGATAAAATTTCTAGAACCACTCATTCATACCTGGATTATTTTTATAAATTTATGATAATTTATTTTAATTTTAATTTTTTAGAATAGCTTTCTTGAAAGTTTTTCTCTTGCTCAAACATCACCATTTCCAGTTGTTCCCAATTCAGGTCATTGACTTTTCTTCTTTTACTAAACCACATAATTATTTTTTTTATCTATCAATTCGATCAACATCCCTGGTTCAACTTTCTAATCATTATTTACGAATCCTAATAAAAAAGACCTCAATCATAAAATATTTTTCATGTTGATTATTAAAAAAAATCTATTGAAAAAATCTTTAGACTACATTTCCAGGGGTTGTATTTTACTTTATTTTCTAGCGCATTTTTCCTCAGGGAAAAAAAAGAAAGAAATAATGCCTTTTGCATTTTGCTCTTGTTATAACAGAAATAGATAGTCGCAGAGAGTTTGATCGTTTGTTTCGTTTAAAATTCAGCTTAGAGTCAACTTGACAGGAACGCATCCTAGTTCAAGGATCCCCCTCCCCTCCGAAATGGTCAAGTTTACTTTTCATGCAAAAATTTTCGAATGATTTTAATTTGCCCTCTTCCTCCAAAAAATTTTTCTTGACAGAAATATCTCTGATCCGACACTGATAGGGCTAAAAATGGAAGAACTGAAATGAAATTTAATTAATAAATTTTATTTAAATTCCTCATAAAGATTTTTGTATTTATTTATTTTTAGGCCCCACCATTTTTATTTCACACTATCAATAGAATTTTACAAATAGATAACTTATTATTATAAATTTGATTAATATTTTTCCTACGAGAATTACTTAATTGCTTCTTATAAAAATTCACAAAAATCCGAGGCAGCCAAACATTTGGTGACGGCTTATAATCATTTTTTTTCCAAAAACCAACCCCTGCAATTGCACAAATTATATAAATTAAATATTTAATTTTTAATTTTCTTTTTACATCATTACTTTCCAAGGTTTTCAAGATTAGATAGCATATAATTTTATTTTAAACTTCTTTAAAAAAAAAACTATCAAGCTTTAAAATAGATGTTTTATATGAATTATCAGATTCTGATTTGCTCTTAGATTTTTGACATTTGACCTTTTGTTTTTTAATTTTTTAAAAATTCTATATGAGGCGAAATAGTTTCGATAGTAAAAATAAATTAATTATTCAATTTATATTTCAAAATATTTTGTATTAAGCATTATATATTTAATAAAGACTAATATATAAAAGATTTTTTAAATGAAGGTGCCAAGCCACCCATGTATATTTGTCACAACTTAGGACGTTACTATACCACCAGTCTAATTAATGTTTTTAACTGATGGGTGGTTTTTTTAGCTGCTTTAACCAATACAGAAGGAGCTCTAGCTATGCCGCTCAGGCAGAGGCGTATACAAGGGTGGAGGGAGTAATTACCCCATGATTTTTTTTCAATTTAAGTCTCCTTCGGCTGCCAAGACTATATACTATAAACTGTTCAATTATATTGTGACCCCAACAATTATGTTCGGATTAGTAAATTAGCATTAATAAAGAACTCCTGAATGTTGTATATCAATAAATATATATATTACAATATATTTATTACCCCCCATGATTTAGGACTGGATATGCGTTTCAAGTCAGATTACTTTTATTCACCCTCAAGTCCTGGTTGGAATATTAAAGACAATGTTCAATTATCTTTAATTTTACAAACAGAATATTTTAAAAGCCAAGGATACCTTCCTTTATTATTAATAATAAAAATATAATTACATTTTTTTATTTTTAGTATGGGCTGAAGCTGGTTTGTTTCCTGTAGAAGATCTTTTAAATTTAAGAAAGATTGATAGCGATCTTGAAGGACATCCGACACCCAGATTAAACTTTATAGATGTTGGAACTGGCTCCCTGGGCCAAGGATTGTCCGTTGCCTGCGGAATGGCCTATGTTGGAAAATATTTTGATAAGGCTTCATACAGGTAAAGAAATTATTTCTTTCTAAAAATAATATAATTCTTCTATTGAATATATCAACTGTCTTCAACTTTGTCACTTCACGGAACCTTTATGACTATTAAAACATTTCATGGAACATATTCTCGACCAAAAACAAATTATATTTTTTTGTGATCAATTCTTCAAATCACAACTTTCTCTTACCTGATTAGGCAAGAGAAAGTAATGTGATGTGCGGTCACACCAGATTTTTTGTATCGATATATTTTTTCTTTATGGCATGGTATATATCAGTTCCGAGAGGTAAATAATACCACCAATTTTTTCATTTCAATTTTATTCCAAAGAAAAAATTTATAATTATAAAAAAAATTAAATTGGCAATTAAATCTTCGGCACCTTGGGCCATATAGACTTTTAAACGATTTATGTATATACTTATTGCGATACAAATCCAGACGAATTGGATACCAATTGATAAAAATAAATTTTCATCGGACTGCCTCTGATCCGAACCCATCTCTTGGCTTTTAAGGTTCTATCTCTAACCTCTCGGCCTCAGTGTGGGAGAGCAATTATAATAAATTTTGTTTTTCATCAAACATAGGAATTGTAAATAGTTATATTTTGTTACAATAGCAATGAGGTGACTTATCTTTTCTGTGGGATTTTTAAATTCTTAAATTGAGATCCTCGCCCTGTTTTGAGGTGGAAAATGATTAATATAATTCAATTTAAAAATTATTTAACCCAAATTCCCAAATTGTCAAAATGTTTAAAGATAAATTCACCAAAAACTAAAAAATTCATCAGAAAAATGGGCCTCAATCAATTTTGGGGGGAGAAGGGTTAATACATTTTAAAGACCTATATAATGTAATATATATAAATATTGCGATCCCAACGGAAAGAGACATTTTGCGGACTCCTGAGTCTTAAAAAAAATGAGTCTCGCAAAATAGTATATCTATTTGGCGGTGTGTGAACAAGATTTCTCAAAAATGAAAAGCTGTGCGAGGCCCCATGTCGTTTGTGCCTCGAATCTTTGAATAAAATTGACTAATGAATACTAGTAGTTTACCATTTAATAAATAATTGTTTTCCCAATTTTAATCAAAAGCGTTAATTGAATTTTGAGAAAAATCGAAAAAACTAAAAAAATACATTAGTAAACTACTAGATTTCATTAGTCAATTTTATTCAGATTCGAGGCACAAACGACATGGGGCCTCGCACAGCTTTTCATTTTTGAAAAATCTTGTTCACACACCGCCAAATAGATATACTATTTTGCGAGACTCATTTTTTTTAAGACTCAGGGGTCCGCAAAATGTCTCTTTCCGTTGGGATCGCAATACTTATATATATTACATAATATAGATAAGATGAAGTAATAATCTCCGAATATATACTAATTATAACGATTATTGTTAGAAAAAAGTTAGTAAATAATATATAATCAATGATAGCCATCATGATAAATAAGCAAAAATATTGACTTAGTTAATTCAAAATAAAAAAAAATCATTGAGCAAGTCAAAAATTCTGAAATAAAAAATACTTTAGGAAATAGAAATAGGAAAAGTAGATTGGTATTTAAATATAATCTTCATTAACAATTTACAATAAATACATAGAAATCACAATGTTTTGAAATAGTTTACGATTTATATTGGTTTACTGGGCGCGGTGTGTACGAGAATTTGCGGACTTCTGCATACAAAAAACACTTGTTCTAACCACAACTGAGTCTTATAATTATACAAATGAGAGCTTGTTTTATAATTTTTTTGAAAGAAGTTGCGTAGAGATCATGATGGAGCTCCTAATAATGGAATGAGGTTTTATTTTTATTTTATTTTTTTTTTTTTTTCAGGGTTTATTGCCTCGTAGGAGATGGAGAAAGTGCCGAAGGATCTATTTGGGAAGCCCTACATTTCGCCAGTTATTATAAATTGGATAATCTCTGTGTTATATTTGATATCAATCGATTAGGCCAATCTGAGCCAACATCTTTGCAACATAATATGGAAGTGTATCGTAATCGTCTTGAAGCCTTTGGACTGAAACCCCTTGTTGTCGATGGTCATGATGTCGAAGTTTTAATCAAGGTAATTTGTTTTTATTTAGAAATTTACTTAAAAAAAAAACCTTTTAAAACTGAGTTTTAAAACTGTTTTATAGTCATTCCAAGAAGCTTCTGCAACAAAGGATAAACCAACTGCAATTATCGCAAAAACATACAAAGGAAGAGGATTTCCAGAAATTGAAGATAGAGAAAATTGGCACGGAAAACCTTTGGGCGATAAAGGATCCAAAATCATTGAAGTAAGGAATAAATTTTTAAGTTTTTATTAATATAAAAATATATAAATATTCTTTTTTTTTAAAGCATATTTCAGCTCTTATAAACAACAAGGGATCACATAACTTAAAACCCCCACAACCTATCAGTGATGCTCCTGCAATAAATATAAAAAATATTCAACTCCAAACACCACCAGCCTATAATCTGGGTGATAAAGTTGCCACCCGATTGGCATACGGAACTGCTTTAGCAAAATTAGCTGAAAATAATTCTCGAGTGATTGCTCTTGATGGAGATACTAAGAATTCCACTTATTCAGATAAATTAAAAAAGGTATAGAGAAAAAATATTTAATTATTTTAATATTTTAAACAGAGGGAATTAAATGAGAAAAGTATCACAATTCTTACAAATTATATATTATATTTTAGGCTTTTCCTGATCGTTACATCGAATGTTTTATTGCTGAACAAAATCTTGTTGGTGTTGCCATTGGAGCGGCATGTAGAGACCGCACTGTCGCTTTTGTTTCTACATTTGCCACTTTTTTTACACGAGCTTTTGATCAAATCAGAATGGGTGCCATTTCACAAACGAATGTAAATTTTGTTGGCTCTCATTGTGGAATTAGTATTGGAGAAGATGGACCAAGTCAAATGGGCCTTGAAGATATTGCCATGTTCAGGACAATTCCAGGTAAAATAGTCACTCTAAATATTTATTATCTTTTTTTTTGTTTATTAACGGTTTAATTTAATTGAATGAAATACACTTTTCGGCCACTCAGTGAGTGGGCGTCTTTATTAATTTATTGGATAATTTAAACCAATTTATATGCATTCGTCCCTATAGGCTTTAATTATTTTAATTTAATTTAAAAATAAATTTTATTTATAAAAAATTTCCAAAATATAATTCTGAAAAATGCTGTCTAAAAGATGTCTGTTAGATAAAAATGAAGTATACGAATAAGAATGTGAAAATTTTTATTTTTTGGTTCTTGGTTTTTTTATTTTAGCCAAGCTGCTTGATAAGTATAAAAAATTTTTAATAAAATATATATACTTAACTTTTTATTATAAGATCTGATAAATTTCGACCTATGTCAGTTTGTTGGCTTTATCGGGTATTTTGGAACTTGGTGGGATACTATTCTCGGATAGACAGTATATCCTGGGTTCTCGACTTATAGGAACTATTATAGTCCATTATCACCGACAAAATTTTGAGAAATTTTTGGATTGGCCCTTAAATACGTGGTTATTAATCATTTAAATATTTTTTCCTAGGCTCTACTGTTTTCTATCCATCTGATGCTGTGAGCTGCGAGAGAGCTGTAGAATTAGCAGCTAACACAAAAGGAATCTGTTTCGTTCGAACTTCAAGACCAAATACTTCTGTAATTTATAAAAATGATGAACCATTCCAGGTATAAAATTATAAATCAAAATATTTAATTTACAAGAGAAAAATTTTTTATTTCTATACTTTATTATAATTAAAAACATACTCATTGTCAAAAAAGCATACCTAAAAAGAGAAATGAAACTGAATATAAGCAAAGAGAATTTTTCTAGATTTCTGTATCAAAAGGAAATATCTTTATTACTAAATATATATTATATGGAGTCAATCAACTTTCTCAAAATTAAAAGAAAATTGACAACTTTTCATACTCGAATTCGAACTCGATCAATTCGGCTTAATAAAGGGCAAATGAAGATTGCTATTGATTATTATAGATTTTTTCTCTTATTTGTTTTCTTTTAATAATGTAGATCTAATCACTTATTTATTTAAATGCTTTTGTTCAATTTTAAACTATTTACATTTTATTTTTTTGAGTAAAAAGTTTGAGAAATATTTTATTCAAATTAATCTTTTATTTTGAATGGGAAATTTTTATTTGAATAAATAATTCTTAGAGAGTGAATTAAAGTTATAGATGAAAAAATCTTTTAATCCAGGCCCGAAAACACGAACTTAACTCCATCTCATTTACGAACGCAATAAGCAAAATTAGACTTTTTGACATGAAATTATCTTCCAACAAAGTAAGATAATATATATCTGTTTCAAATGAATTATTAAAGACAAAATTTTCATTAAATATTTTTTTAAATTGTTATACCCTTCCAAAAGTTCAATCGTATTTGTTGTATTCCTTTAGGAAAAGTTATTAAAGGTAATTTCTTAGTTTCTGAAAATTTTATAAATACATGTATATATTCATGTCAACTTAATAAAAATATTTATAATAATAATCAGAATGTTCAAATATGTAGAAAAAGAAAAAACTTAAAATTAAGATGGAAATTTTATTAATGGTCAATCAATTTTTTTTTTAGATTGGCAAAGCAAAAGTAATAAAGAAGAGTTCGAATGATCAAGCTTTATTAATTGGCGCTGGTGTTACTTTGCACGAAGCATTAAATGCCGCTGAGAATTTGGCCAAACTTGGAATTGCAGTTCGTGTCTTGGATCTTTTTACAATTAAACCAATTGATGCTGCTACTATCATTGGCAATGCTAAAGAATGCCAGAATAGAATAGTGACAGTAGAGGATCACTATCCTGCAGGTAAGAATAAAAATTCATTCACAAAAAAAATGTGAAAACAAAAAGATTGACCTTAATTTTTAGCTTTTGGGATCTTCAATTAAAATATTTTATTTTTCATCTCTAAAATCTAGATTTTATATTCAGAAATTAAATATTTCAAATTAATTAATTTTAATTTAATTAATATTAAATATTAAAAAAAAAATTTATTTTTGCTTAATAACTTTGCAATTTGCCCTCCATCATCGATATTATTTTCTTTTGTCAAGATCAATGTTGTAATATATATAAATAATAAATTGATTTTACATTGATAGCAAAACAATATATATATATATGGGGGTTATTTCAACAGTTAATTATTACATTATACTAGGATATATATAATATATATAATAATAATTTTGTGACATAAAATTCTTTAGATTCGATATTTTTTATCTTTCTTTATTTGTTTTTTGAGATTTAAAATTTCATCAAATGAAGAGAAAATTAACCCTCCTACATATAACTGATGATACTTTTATTTTATTTTAAGTAATATTTTACTTTATGAATGAATGATTTGTTTTTTAAATAATCACTCATTAAAAAGTTAATATAATTAAAAAATTTTTTGTGATAATTTCAAGGTTTTTTTTTTTTTTTAGGTGGAATTGGAGAAGCTGTGTCTTCAGCTTTAGGGCTTGAAAGAGACATTATAATAAAACAACTTGCGGTTCAAAATGTTCCACGTTCTGGACCTCCAACCGTACTCTTGGATCTCTTTGGAATAAGTGCAAATCATATCACTAAAGCTGTTCAAGAAATTATTAAATTATAAAAGGTTTTATTTTAAAAAGATATCATTTGCATAATAAATCCCTCCCATTAATTTTTAGCAATCTCAATCTGAAAAAAATAAAAATTCAAAAATATTAAAAAATTATGGGAAATAATTTTATTATGAAACAGATAAATTTATAAAAAAAAAACTCTTTTTACAAGTAAAAAAGGAAAAAAAATAATTTTTAATAGAATTTTTTTATTTTAAATTGTCCCTTTGTTGAATCCTTCACCATTTTCCTAAAAATGAAAGAACCTTTTTTTTAATGAATTTTAAGAATTGTGAACTTAAAAAGTTTGTTAATCCCTGGTTTAAAAGTATTTAAATCTACTTCAATTAGGGAAGTCTTTAATGACAGCCTCTCCAAAAAAAACAATTCAATATTATAATCTTAGGCTTCATTAGGAAAGAGGTTTTCTCTCTCTTAAAAAACTGTTGAAATAACCCCCCTGTGTATAATTCAAAGTTTTTTTTCACTCAAATAAGATCTATACGAACACCTTATCAATCAATATCATGAAGTTCACATCCTTATTTTACGAACTGGATTGTCCAAACCCTCTATCACACAAAAACCAGTAAACAAGACAATATTTAGATAGAACACAGCGAATAGCCGCCAGCAAATGAATCAACCGCTCCCCTGAATTAATTATTCACTATTTACCCGTCTTCTTTATACATACAACTAAATTTCTTCTGTTTCTTTCAATTTTTTGTAGAGATCTGCGAGTCTGAAAAGTTCTATTTGTTTCTATTACTATTATTTGCCGTGAAAGTGGCCAAATATATTAATTACAGCCACTCCTATAGCAGCCTATTTATATTTTTCATTTTCTTTTCCAAACGCCCAAAATTTTCCGTAGCTAGGGTAGCTATTTTTAATTTAACCTTTTTTTTCCACCCCATATTCAATAGTTTCCTTCATATCTTTTCCTTTAAGAGTGGTGCGCCCCAGAGGCTACACTGATATATAATCAATGTCTATATGGATGATTAGTTAAATAAAAAGAACATATCAAAATTAATTTTATTTATAATGAGTGAGTGAAAACACTTCCTCTTATTTTGCAATGGTATCCGGTTACGCAAAGGATATATTTCCCATGCCCGATTTGGATGATTAGTTGTTGCAGATTTGAACAAAACAAATCATAATCAATCATAATCAACATTTTGAGCAAATTTTGTTTTAAACAAATTTTACATCTTTTTCTTAGGTTTTTCTAATTAGGTATTACAATTCTTAAATATTTATTTTCTCTTACCAATATATGTGATATATATTGTGATTGCAAACAATCGATCGATGTCGAGATTTCACCGGAAATACACCTTTTGAAATAAATTATGGATCTCGCAAGAGTCTGTGTTTGTGTGAAAATGAAAGGACTTTCAAGGCTTAAACTTTATATTTAAGCTAGTTACTCTTGGCGATTGCACCTCGAAGCTTTTGAATAAAAACGTCGAAAAAGTACTAGTATAATACTTTACTGATGTACTTTTTCAGTTTTTTCGATTTTCTCAAAATTCGCTCTAACGTTTTGATTAAAATCGATAAAACAATTATTTATTAGTTGATCTTTGAAATGTATTAACCCTTTTTCTCCCAAAATTGCTTAGGGGCTACTTTACTCTTGTACTTTTTTAGGTTTTCTCTTAAACTATGATAACGATTAATCAATTAAATTGGCTGTACTTGTAATAAATTAAATAATCTTTAAAATGTATAAATTATTTTCCACCTCAGTATAGTGTGGATCCCTCAAATTAGAATTTTATAAATCCCATAGAAAAGAGAGGACAACTCATAGTAACAAAATATAATTTTTTTGAGCGGATACCAGGCCATCTCATATTCATTAATATATTATATCTGATAAATTAGTATGCAAAAATACAATAATAGAAAAAGAAAACAATAGTATAAAAAAATAGTAAAAGTTCATAATAAAATAAATTAAACCAATATATAATAAAATAATATTATTCAATAAAAGTAAATAACTAGGAAAAGATTATAAATATAAAGTTTTCTTCTTTGGTCCACTTTGAATATTTTGTTGTGATGAGTTAAATGAGAAAATAAAATTTGTTGAAGAATTGTAGAGTGGCTTTAATTATTTTAGTTCTGATGGATTTTTTTATAATAATATTGAAGGAAGGAGGGTCACGGAAAGGGGGCTAAATTATATATGTAAATATTTTTAATTCCTGTTTTTTTTTTCATTTATTAAAGCCTGTTAGCCGAAGCCATCCAACCCCAAAATTTGTCATATATAATATATAGTTTTTTCATTTATTTCTCCATTTAGCCAGGGCCGTTGGATTTAAAATCACAATAAAAATAAAAAAACATACAAAAATATATATTAAACAATAACTTAATAAGATAAAAAAAAAACTCGCCTCTAGGGATCCTCATTTGGGGATTTAAGGAGTTTAGCATCGGATGGTCTAGATACACTAATGATAAATTTTCTCCTATTTTCTATGCCTTATTCCCATTTTTCGGGGTCGGCATATGTAATAATAAGATGCGACTGAGAAAAGGAACAAGTTGGTTCGTCGTTACACGAAGACCACCAAGAAAAACCAAAATGGTTACTCGTAGTCGTATACGTACATCAAAGGTATAGTCCTGAGTGAACATTATCGATACAAATGCAAAATAGACCAAAAAACTTATCTATCCATGTTTATTTCAATCAATTGGTATGCAATTATTATATTCAATATATTTATTCAAGAAATTTCTTATCAAATTGTGTCGAGATCTCTCATTGCGGTCTTACGCGTCATTTCTGGTCAACTAAATTATATTTTTTTAAATGATTTTCTTTGCACAATGCCAATAAGGCTATACTCTCTCCCCTCTTTGAAACAGCCCCCATCTCGTATATATAAATACTAAAAGAAGATCCAAAATGGTATAGATAATGAAGGGTTTAGGACTCTTAGAAATATTATACTTATTCTAAAACAGTCAGTAAAAAGTTTCTTGACCAATATTCCTTCACCCAGTTAGAGGCAGAAGGTATATCCCGCGCTCATTACTTCCCTGCTCTACTCCGACATCTGAAACACTTACAACACTCAAACAATATTCATCTCTCATTTCAAAAGAAACGCTTCAAAACGCAAATCAGAATTTTACCAATAAAAAATAAACTTTTCATCAATTTCTACCTTCAATCTTTCGCAAACACAAATGTTATCAAATCCTACATAGAGAAAAAACTTAAAACCCAATTGAAGAAATAGTTTTTTCTCTTATCAAAAATGTTTTGAAAACTTGTTAGATCTTTGCTTTCAATACGCAAACAAATCTCAACAATTTTTTTAAAAATTTATTTAGAGTAAGCCACCCATCCCAGGTTCAACGGTGATTGGCCTTACTTGACTTTTTTTTTTAAAAGCTTTTTCGGCCTCTGAGGCCATTTAGACTCCGTCCTTATGGCCTTACTTGACTTCAATTTCAAAATTATATTAACAATACAAAGAGAGTTTATCATCCTTATATTTCCCTGTTCCTTGCAGAGCTAAAGGTCTTTACGTACCAAAGGTCAGTGGTTCGCTTCCCGTTCTGAGCGACAAAAATTTATTTAAATTATATTGGCTACCAATTAATTTTAATAAATAAGGACTGAGTTCTATATGGCCTAAGATGCCGAAAAAGAAAAAATCCTTATATTTCTATAATGTTAATTAAAAAAACAAACAGCAAAAATTATATATACATTATTATATTATATAAATTATTGTCATATATATTATAATAAAACACATTTTTGTATAAAAAAAATTTGTCACTATAGCCAAAATCTTCAAATATATTATAATAAATTAATTAATTAATTAAAAAAAAAAAAAAAAAACAGAATAAAAACAAACGACACTCCTGACTCTGGCGATGGCTTCACCCAACCAGTCCACACCGCCATCTTCATTACTTTTGAAAGCCGTTGTTCATTTTGTCATAAACATTTTATAATTTCTTCTCAATTTTATACCTTATAAATATTAATGTTATTTCAGTGAGTTTAATTTTCATTGTGATATGCCTTCAAATAATAAAATCTTGATTGATCTTTTATTTCGCTTCTAACAAGCCAAATTCGACGACATGCAAAAAGAAAAGTATAAAAGCTTAACATTATTGACAATATTTTATATAATTAAAATAATAGTTCTAAAATCTTTATTAGTTATTTATTGGTTTTCTTTTATAATATAATTATATCCTGGACGAAAGCTTACCGACCAGAATAACCTCCTCTTCACGACCATTATTATTTTTTATTGTGAGTTTTTCTTTTCTCGTAATTCTAACAAAATTGATGAAATCGCAATTATTGATTTGCTCCATTTAGTTGCTTGAACATGCCAATAGGAAGGATGAACAAAGTTAAGATAAAGAAAAATATTTTAATTTTATTTAGCTAGATGTACAGCCATTCACCGAATATGTCCACTAAATATTATATTCTTTTACTTAAAATTTTGACCACCGTGAATTTTAAAATTTGTCATTTGTTGTCACAATCCATCTCAACATGACTTGGGAAAAAATTCATATTTCTCAAAGTTACGAATCCTGACAGCTAGATTTTTGTATTCAAATTAGCATGTTCAGACTACGTTTTTTTCTATATTTGATGAAAATCAAAACTGTTTCAAATATAGAAAGCTACCCTCATAAGTTCATTTGAAACAATATTATTTTGTTTTTTCTATTTGAATTAATAGTAAGTTTCTTTAATTATACATTATTACTATTATTTTCTTTAAAAAACTTCATAACTGTGCTTTTCTAAATTATGTTTTAATCACTTTCTATTTAATTCTTACAAACCGCATATTTTTGAATGCCTATTATATATATATATGGTGATGTATTTCTAAAAAAAATTGTCCGATTATTGAGAAAATTTTTGAGGGGGCCTATTAAATAAATATATTCAAAAATTGCGGGAAGGCGATAATTTTATCCAAATTTTTTTCTGTAAATGTTGATAATTGTTTCCTTAATTTATCAGAATATTTAAAAAAATTAAATTAAAAAAACATGTTATAATTATTTAATTTCAAAAAAATGTAAATTTTTAAAATTTATTTTTAATTAAACAATTTTTTTTCGAAATGACATTGATATTTCAAAATTGTTCCAATTTAATACAGCTATTCATAATTTCTTATTCATTATTTTTATTTTTTTTTATTTATAAAAATTTTTATTTTTAAATGATCAACATTTTTATTTATTTACTTTTTTTATCCCAGCTTCCGTTTGCCGCGATTTCAAGCGATGACGCCATAGCAGCGGGGAAAGCACGAAAAATAAGAGAAGTAAAGGTCAACGCATGAAGGAAATAAGGGGAACTCCCTCCATTTTATTCATATGTTTTATTTGGTAATATCTCATTCAATTTTTTTTTTAATTACTCTTTAATGATTTCAAATAGTTATTAATTAATATAGAATTGTTCTAAGAATGTTCTCTATTTGTATTAATTCTAGATTGGCTTTATTTCATTCACTTTTTCCCGAGTGATCGATGTGGCAACACCGCTTGACTAGCTAACCTCGAGAGAACGAGAGATTGGGGAATTACCGATACGTCATTACAAAGAGAAATATTTTTCCTTATGTTTCTCGGTAAGTCAGTTTATGTTTCATTTAACCAACTCAGTTTGTTCTAAACTTTGTTTAAAGTGTGTTCTGTGAATTCTTAACAATGGAAATGTTCCAAGCACAAAATAATGATATATTTACACAACATTTCTTTACTAATTCCTTATCAACATTTAATAATGACAATAATTATAAAACAGGTAAATAAAAAGTTATTATATTGTTTAATTATGACACGTTTGATATTTTTCCTTATATATATGAATTTTATGTAGGGAAATTCAAAATTATTTTGTTTAAACAATAACTAGTTACTACCTTGTCATTGACATTATCTTAATAGATTTCTTAATGCGCATCAATTTTAAATTTGTGATATTTTTTATTTAAATTTGTTTTTTAAACTAAATTTAAATTTTTTTGTATTTACATTTCATAATTTTCAAACTTTTTATATATATAGGATACAAATATTTTACAAATTATATATATATATATATATATTTATATATATTTATATTACACCAGGGTTGATTCTCACATCGTTAAAATAATAGAAGTTTTTTGGAAAAACTTTTCGGCGATAGAACTTTTATGATTTATATAAATTTATTTTTATTCTTTTTCTCCATCGCTTACAAATTTCTGTTATTGTCAAATATATCTTTATTTTCTTTAATTTAAATCGTGGGTTTGGGTTCACAACCCCTTGGTTCCGCCTATATATATTACTAGTTTTGAGTCCAGAAAATAGGTCCGTCTGTCTTTACGAACAGAATATCTTTTTTTTTCTCTTACATATTGGCCTTGCATAATGAGCATTTGGCCAGTACCAATGTAAATTGATAATTTTAAAATAAAAGTAAAAATTTATATTTAATTTATTCTACCGACAGAAATAATGTGCTTTACAAGTGACTTAAATACTACCTCGCCATCCATTTTTTTTAGAATTAGTGAAAAATTAGTGGGAAAGGGAATAACAGATTCGATTTCATTAAAAAATTTATCTATTTTA